>JAUTXX010520482.1:0-11455 GCA_032273605.1 Panulirus laevicauda | reverse complement strand
ATATCGAAAACCACCAGTATTCTACAAATAGGTAATTACACAATAAAACAAAAACTTTACACAAGAAAAACTTTACCCTTCAGGTTTAATACCTAAAGTTAATATGGCTCTTTGAAAAAACAATATTTTACTATAGTTACTAAAGAATTTCACATGGAAGACACTGATGTAAGTATGCCCTTTCATACACAGAGAATATTCATCCTCAGTTCTTGCACAATGACTGACGGATGACAGACAAATGCATGGAAAAGAAACTGTAAAAAAGAGAGAGTTGTCATCAAATATATACTGAAGGGTAAGGTCCTAGTAAAGATGCAGGAATGGGTAGGTTAGTGCAAGGAAAACAATAAAACAGCAATGTTTTAGGGACAGAGTGAAATCCTTTCTGGGTAGGTGTGTGAACATGGCTAATGAAAAGATATATAAATAGGAAGAAAGGTAAACCCTCTATTTCTTCCACAGTACTACTGGTAATACTTCCATTAATGACTAGAGGAAACGAATTCTCTATTTGCTTACGATGTCCATACTTGGGGCTGTCTACATCTTGACAGTGAACTAATCTGTCCTGAGACAGTAATGAGCAATCATTCTTATAGGAATCAAATTAGCTGATTCAAAATAATTTTTTCAGATGATTACTTGATAAAATGTAAGGCAGAAAATGAGAACATATCAAATTTTATTTTCTCCAGATGATTCTTCAATAAAATGTGAAAACACATTTCATATTTCCTAAAAGATGTAAGGAAAACAATGATAGTCATACATCAGCACATAAGAAAATAAATATGGGGATGTCATACTCACGTAACATTGGTTTTATCGGCCACAGTGAGAAGTGGTTCGAGGGGATGAAACAAAAGTACAGCTGGTGGGCCCGGATTTCGATGTACAAACACTTGGTCATCTAGTTTATTTGTTCCCACACTGCGACGTTCCTCTGATTCAGCAAGAAGTCGTGAATTTAATGATCTGTCAAGAGAATAAATACATATCTGTAACTGAATTATTTGCTTTTGATAAAGCAATGAGGTACTGCACATACAAGTTCTGGTAAAGTCAGTGTGCACTTCAGAATTACTACTAATAAAAAATTACACAGGACTTTATAAACACTCTGCATGTAACAACTTTTAAAGTTCTACCTTTGCCTTTCTGTTCCAATGATATTATAATTGTTTCCTTATGAATGAAGCCACTCTTTTGGCACTACTTCCACTGTGACTTAAACTGAATGACCCTAATATTTCCTCATACCCTAATGTCCCTATTCTATAATTCTACCCCCTTTACTATAATCTCTGGAACACCACTATTTATCTCTAGAGGGGATGGACCAAATGGCAAACCTCCTTGTGTTCAGAAGGAACATGCCAAAGAACTAATAATAGTACTTGCTCACCAATTACGCTTTTGCCTAAAAATGTAAATTTTCCTTCACTTTGGACACATACTCTGGTAGAGCATTTTCTAATGCATGATGGTCATTCCCATCACAATGTTACCTTTACCCATACAACACCTGTATATGTAAATCTCACACCAAGTTCCATTTCCTTGAGCATTCTGAAGCTCACACACATTTCTCTGATCATCAGTATGGAATCTGCAAGGTGAGATCACTTAGTAAAATCCTATTCTGTGCTGTTACTGTCAACTTATCCTCTCTAAAAAAGATTAAGGAATCCAATGTTGTAGCCCTTGATTTCTTTCAACAAGGTTAAAGAAGTTATTCAAGCTAGTAAGCAAATGATAAAATATAGATGTTTATTTAACTGTCTTATTCTGTCATCAATAAAATTGCATTCATTCTGCTTTTCAATGGATATGAAAAAGTTAGTCAAAACTGCAATGAACAAGGAAACAAAATGCATTCTTCATAAAATCTCCCATTTTCAGAAGAAAACATCCTCCCAGGAGAGAGAGGCAGTAGACAAAATCTATCTACTCAGCAATACCAAAGCAAATATCAACCCATCAGTGCCATTTGACCCTATAACTAAAATATAGTTTTCAAGATAACCTTCCTCTAATGCTATCCCCTGGGAGTGCTGAACAAAATTATCTCCAACTCACTATCAGTAAGCAGTAATAATAAGACCCAGTAGCTTTAAAACATAATTCATAGCAATAGCATAGTCAGTTTTGCATGTTATGGATGAACAGGATTTATACAATACTAGGTAAATCCAAACGTTTGCATTTCTATCTATCCCTGTAATCTTTTGCAATTATTGACTTTAGTATGGTCTTCCCACAAAGTTTCAAGACATAGAAGTATTCTAGAAAATCATAATCTTTGAAACTGTAAGCTTCCAAGCTTGGAAAATTTAAAATTCTGATTAGTACAAATAATTCTACCTGTCTGAATAGCCATGCAATGGCGAGGAATTAGAGCTCAATTCATCAGTTGACTTCTGTCTAGGAAGGATGAAAGTCTTGGCACTCCACTCCACAAATTCAGTAGTAATAACTGGCTTCAGGAAGCTGCTCTCATTCTCATCAACCTATGAAAGAAAAAAATCAGATTCACATGAGAGAAAATATCAAAATATGAATTCTGCATTTACCTTCCTCAGTCCCCCATCCATAAACAGATTAAACAGCCATAGTAACATCACACACCCTTGCTGCAGACTAATCTTCATCATGAACCACTTGCCCTCCTATCTTCCCACTCATCTCCCCCTTTTCCTAGTTCCCTCCACTTCTTACATGAAGATCCCTTTCAGAGACCCTTTTCAACTCTTTCAATCAGACTACTCTTACTATCATATGTCTTACAATGTTATCCCTTACATGATTAACTCACCTCAAACCACATATCTGCAAAAATTAGATTTCTAACATGCCCACCCTCTTCCTTTCCTAAGCATTTAGGGCCCAAGATTCACATCCATACAACACTGTTGGGACTTCTATTCTTTCAAACAAACAAAAAACTTACGTGGTTTAAGTGATTTCTCGATCTTGTGCGAGTAGGAGTTGAAGTTTCTATAGTTGATGGTGGTGATTCTCCACTGAGGAAATAGAGTAAATATTAGAGAGAAAATTACAACACCACAGCATCAAAGTCTAAACAAATGTTAAACAGAAGATTGTGGAACCAAAAATGCAGTGATGGTAAAATCCAGAAAACTTGTTCTAAGAGATGTTAAAAGTTTTAACTATACTTAATTTTCTAAGAAGAGGTTTAGTTTATGCCTTGTTATCTTTACTCCCTGACAGATACATCTGTAGACATCTACAATAATTCTTAACATTTAGCTGGTTTGGGTTCTAGGACTTGAGGCTCCTTTGGGCTGGGTTAACATCCTGATGCCTTCTTAAAGAGGCCTACAAAGAAATCCTAGCCATAAATAAAATTCCTATGTCATTTAGTCAATTAATGCAGAACCTGTTGTGCTTGTTATGAGGCTTCCAAGAAATGTATGCTAAAATTATTAACAAATTACAAAGAGAGACAAATAAATGTAATAAAAGAAACAAAACAAAACAAAAAAAACTTACACAATGAACATAGGTTTATTCACAGGAGTTCCTGGGGCTGACTCCACTTTCTGCTCCATTAAGTCTCTAGAACCTGATACAACCTAAAATGAAAAAAAAAATGAAAAAAAAAATTATACAATGGTATGTAAACAGTCTAATATTTTCTTATAAAGACCATCCAAATTTTAAAGGTAAAAAATAATCCTCAAGATAATAATTCTTTACTTAAAATACACATGGTACACTTATACTTTCTATCAATATCTCACTCATTTCCTACAATTCAGTCTTGAAACATCTTAAGTTAACCCTGTAATGACATAAACATATTGGGCATAACCATATCCTCTACTCTATCTTGGACACCTCACATAAAAAGCATCACAGAACCTACTTTCCAAAAGAAAGGGGTGTTATACTAGTGTCACAATAATTTTTCCTAAGAGCAAGTATTCTCTACAAACTGGAACCTCATTTGTCCAGTATGAAGTGTCACTTACATATCCAGAGTGGCTCTTCTTCTTTTATGAGCTGTCTAAATGTGTCTCAGCCCCATGACTAGACTCGCAGCATATGGCTCGCTGCTGCTTCCCAAAGTGTTTATGAGGAGACAAGCAATACAAAGGTTAACCATTATGACATCTAATTTATCCCTTGAGCAGCAGAGCTGTGAGGTATTCCTCCACTGTTTATCTCTCCCACTTCCTCTAACCATTTCATTTTTAATAGACATGTCTAAAAATACTTATGGAGTACAGACTATTATCTGACCTTCCAGTTCTCAAGGTACGAGAGAATGCTTATGATTTCTGAAGTGGAAAACTGATAACTAAAAGAATTCTCATCCAACAACTTTGAAGGCAAGCAATGGTCAACATATCTGAATTGTGTCAATAAGTGAGTATATAAGACTGGGCAGAGGGGCATTTGGCTTTATCTCACTTCCAAGCTGTGGTGTCAAAGGTCTGGATGGGCTGCTGTATAGCCGTTTAGCCCTGTGAATGAGTATCTGCTGGCCTCATATGTTTTATGGTGGTTAAAGGATGTGAATTCTCATGGATTCACCACTTTTTTTCTGCCTAACTGCTCCCCCTACCTTAGCAAGGAAGCATCTGGAACAAACAAATGACAGTCTCAATTGCACAGAAACACTCTTTAGCAGTAATGGAAAATGTACTGAAACAAGAGTCTATCATCCAAATCCAAGCTTCACATGATTTACCTTATCTACTTCATATGCCCTGGTTCAGCCAACTGACAGAACTCTGCCCCCATACACCTTGTTGATCCTATTCATTCTGTGCCAAACACACCTTTCATACTCTTTAATGTTTAGGCCCCAATACCCAGCAGCAATCCTCACTCCATCCTTCCATGTCCTTCTTGGTCTTGGTTCAGAAACATTTCTCAAGTACAGTCAAGGGGATAGAACATATGAACTCCCATGAAAGGTTGGGACTATATAGCCTAGATAGAATAAGAGATATATGATAATCTATGTCTGGCACCAAAGTGACGTTAAAGGAAAATATTTAGAACCTGAAAGCCTGTCTAAATGGATGATACAATTATCAAAATCTTTAAGAATCCCATGGAACATACCAAAAATCTATCTATCTATTTCTCTGACACCTGTTTCCAACAAGAACTCCCTCAAAGAGGTGGCCACCACAGAAGAGTCTACATAACCAGTGAACTTCAGTGCCACTTCTTAGCCTTTAATGCATCATCCTTAACAAGCCACTGGTAGAGGAGAAGTCTAGCACAGTCTTTGCAGATGCTCCTATGTAATGTTCCTACAGGCTACTACCTAATGCTCCTGCCTAATGTTCCTACCTACTACTTCTACCTTATGTTTCTACCTAATACTCCTGCCTAAATGTTTCTCCCTAATACTCCTGCCTAAATGTTTCCCCTACCTACTGGTTTTGTTTATTGCTCCTAATATTTTGCCAAAGGCAGGACAAATGCATACTGCTCACAGCAGGAAATCTAGTTAGGAAGAATAAGCTGTGTGAGTTAAGCATTGTTAAATGTTATGTATGACAAGAAGAGCTTGTATATTTGTAGACAGAATGCCAGTAGCCCACATGTGGGTGAGGCAGATAGAAAAGACAGCTACCTGGGTCAGAGTAGGGCAACTTGACAACCACTGTATTGCTGGCTCACTACACAGGCATCACTAATCCTTCTGATACCCAGGTGGGTAGTATGGTAATATAATTCCCTGGTTGCTGGCTGCCTACCAACTACTACCTACTACAAATATATTGAACAAAAATATAGGAAAGCTCAACAAGGAAAGGAAGAAGACTTCAATATACTACAAGGAAAAATAAGAAACATGCATTGAACAACTACAGATACATTAAAAAAAAAAAAGCTTTTCTGGCTAATTACTTTTCCTGAGTCAGGTAGGATCAGAAACAAACAAATGACAGCCTCATTTGTGCTCATCTACATTATAGCCATAATGTAAAAAGTCCTGAAACTAGAGCCTACCATCCACATCCATGCCTCAAAGGCTATTCCATGATTTTACTTGACTGCTTCATGTATCTGGTTCAGCCAACTAACAGCACATTGCCCCCATATACCAAGCTGGTTCAATGCATTCAATGTCATACAAACTTATATCCTGTTGAATGTTTAGGCCCCCGAAATCCTAGAGCAATTTTCACTACATTCTTCCATGTCCTTCTTGGTCTTGGTTCAGGAGCACCTTTCAAGCAAAATCATGGGGATGGAACATACTGAACTACCACAAAAAGTTAAAGTACTGGAACTACAGAGCCTTAATACAATAAGAGATATATGATAATTCATGCATGATAACAAACTGAAGACATAAAGGAAAATGTAGAGAACTTGAAACCCTTTCAGTATGGATGATACAGTTATTAAATCTTCAAGAATACCATGAAGCATAAGAAAAAGAAATCAGACAAAAATATATGACACTTCAGCCAGGAAACTAAAAAGACTATTCAATATACTACAGGAAAAAACAAGACACATGCATGGAACAACTAAAGAAACATTTAAAGAAGACTTGACATGTGGTTGAAATCAGTCCCAGATGAACCCAAAATAGGTAATCATATAATGCAGGTGGTAGCTGAGAGGAACAGATTTATTCATCTAGCAAGACGTTGTGAGTGTCTTGCGCTAGCCCTTTGTGAGTGCCTTACACTAGCCCTACTACTTTGGCAAAATCCCACTGATTGCATTCATAAACAGGTACTCCACCTTGCTCTGTCCTTTTCTAATAAGCAGATCCTGTTAGTCTTTCTTCAGTCATCCTTTCCATGCAACCAGACCAATTCAGCATACTCTGATCTGCTCTCTCATTCAGCCTAAACTTACTAACGCATTTCTCTCTAACATAGTCATTCCTCACACAATCAATGCACTTCACACCACATATCTTGTTAAGACACCATTTCCAAAACATCCACCCTATTTCCTTTATCTTGCGTTCAAAGCATAGGGGACTCACATCCACACAACACTGTCAAGACTACTCTATCTTCAAACATACCCATTACCATCTTAAAAGACATTTTCTTTAATGCTCCCAAGACTGTAGCCCCTCTCTCACCATATGATTAATTTTAGTCCCAGTGGTTCCATCTGCTGCCACATAACACTCCCAAGTACCTAAAGCTCCCATTCAAACAATCCTGTTTCATGTTCTACTGCACTTCACTACCATACTTTTATTCACATTTACTCTCATATGTCTACGTACAATCTTCTAAACAGTCACCAACTTCTGAATTTCTCTCTGGAGTCTGTAACTGAAGCTGTGTTACCTTAAAACAGCAACTGATTCACCACCCCATCCTCATCCCAAGCATACTGTAGACCCCTCCCTTTCACTAAGACCCTTCTATTTACCTCCCTTATCATCTGGTCCATAAAAAGATCAAACAACCACAGCACCTCACCTCATTTGGGGATAAAATGGTGTTTCAAGCCCCAATCAAGCTAGTGTTCTCTCAGATGCTCATAAAGCTGTTCACAGGTTGAAAAGGGTAATTATAATACATATAAGAAATGGGTGTAAATTACAGAAATGAAAAAAATAATCAGTTCATCAAAGACTGCATATCAAAATTCAACGGGAACTGAGGACTCATTCACAACTCCAGTCTTTGTGCAGTGAATGTCATGAAGATTATGTAACTTCTTCACTAATCTAATCCCATCTTGCCCAAATTTAGAAAAACAAATGTAATTTCTGAGTCAGGGACAATTACTATGATTTTCCTATACAAGACATCTGATCATTTTCTTAATAATACTATGAACTGGGTGGTCAAACATACCTCATGGAGGGTGTCTGGTTCCATATTTAGTTCATGAGTGTTCACAAACAGTATAAGAAACTAAAAAGTTTCACAACTGAGGAATATGTTCTAAAATTCTTCCGAGGATAGAGCACGATAGATTACACGTAGGTTTCTATTTAATGTTCCTGCTATAGAGTACATGTAAGATTCTATTTAATATTCCTAGGACAGAGTACATGTAAGATTCTATTTAATGAACTGAAAATTGCTGTACCTTGTTTTTTACATAATCCACCATCAATTTTGCAAGATTAGCAACTGCTGGAAATGGATCATGCTCTAAGGTGATAAGGGTCTGCCACAGCTTCCAGTACATTCCACTATATGATAGGCTGCTTACACCAGAGAATACATTACTCATGCCTGTAATTGGTCAACATGATTCATTATTGGTACAAATTTTGAAAATATGCTCTTCAGACTTTCAAAAATATCTGCTTCAATTTAACTGTCATTCTGTGTACACCTTTTCCCACTCAAAGCAAGGTGGTGCATGCTGGAACATTCTTTTTACATATTCTGGTTACCAATCTTCACACCTGCAAGTGTCAAAGACTCAGAAGTAACACTAAAATCATATGCTAAAAACTTCTGCATGCTGGAGTACCTATCACATATATGAAACTGCTGTACTGCCACTGGCTTACATCAAAGGATAAGGATGAGTCATAAGAATGAGAGATGCTTCTACAAGTACAGTATACACTAAGGGAAAAATTAAAGTACTGAGGAAAGTAAAGAAGGTAAAGGTGTAAGGGGGATATGCAAAATAGATATCTTTTCTGTTAACTAATTAAAGCAAAATTATTTACATTTCTAAATGATTCAATCAATGTTTGATTAAAAGAAAGACAAGTTATTACTTGGGTTTATTTGCACTTAAAGTGTACTCCAAATGATGGATGGACAACAGATGAATGATGAGTGGAGAGACAACAATGATTTTCAAAGCAAACCTCGGGTGTCTCCTCGGCTAGGCAGGAGACACAAAATCTTGTGTTTGAAGTATTATGCCATTGATTCTTTGTGGGCTGGGATATGGCCATATAAAGTTTCATGGTCAAGCATGAAATTTTCTTTATGTTATGATCCAAGTTAAATTTCAAGTTAAATCTGTTTACTGAGTGGCATAAAAATCAATCAAAATTTATAAGTCTTATGGCATTCAATTCCTTAGATGGTAAATGCAGAAGTTCCTTGAAGTTATGAACCAGGTTAAACCTTCACAAAATGAAATAACTCAGGCAAAATCCAAAATAGAGTTATGAGTCTTTTGCTAGTCAATTCTTTAGATGCTGGGAAGCTATGGTGCAAAGTTTAATGAAATTCTGGTTTAGACTTTTCAAATTATGATCTAGATTTGATCTGCATGTGTGATAACTAACAGCATATGAATAACAATTATGAAAAGCAATTCATAAGAGTCTACAATGATACACAGGGGTCAAAACAAGGTTATGTTATACGTTAGGAGTGTGACTCCAGATGACAAATTAACAGCATACATAGGCCAGATGGATGGTAAACAATGGTACACAAAGGGATCCCTATGTTTATGTCATGCTATGTAAAAACTTACTAAATACCTACCATGATATATGGCCCTTTCCTATGCTACGGCAGATATTCATTCATGATAAAAGAAATTTTTTGCCCTTTCTGTTCTCAAAACACAAACACAGGGGAGGCTTTTTTCTCAATCGGTGAGGATAATTAATTTCAAATGGTAAACCAAATCCATCAGCACTAGCTGTCTGTAGTCTTTCCTTATCAAAACTTCAAAAAAAAGACAGGTAGGCCAAGAAGCAAAGAGAAACATGTACAGTACCATAAAACCCATTCCCATATGCTCTATGCAACAAACATTCTCTAGCATTCAATTCATAATCTATTGACTGCTAATATATTTGCCAAATTACTGCTATCTACCTATCTATCTTATACCTCTGGTGCCCATTACCTCCAGGAACTCCCATCAAAGGGGTGGCCATAGCAAAAGAGTCCTCACATATCCCATCCCTGTCCTTACATGCCTCCCTCACATACACATTGCATGCATTCTTCCCCCTTTTCTCTCTCTCCAGTACTCTTCCACTCTAATACACCATGTCACTAGCAGTCTTCCTCTCACATCAATCCCTTTAACTGTATTATCATGCACTATCCTTGTAAACATCTTATCTCACATTCTTTCCCTATTTCCAAACCATTTCAAAGTATTACATTTCACCCAATTTCCAAACCATCTCAAAGTATTACATTTCACCCAATCTACCACTCCATACTTCATTCCATCTGCATTCGCTGCCAAACCAAATCTCTCATACAACCCCCTCATTCTCTAGCTGCTGTGTGCAATGCATGAAAACCAAAGCTTCCTATCCACATCCAGGCTCCTCAGACTTTTCCATGGTTTATCCCGGATGTTTCACATGCCCTGGTTCAGTCCACTGACAGCATGTTAAATCCAGTAAACCACATCATTCCAATTCATTCTATTCCTTGCACTCCTTTCACCCTCTGGCATGTTCAGGCCCCAATTGCTCAAAACATTTTTCACTCCATCCTTCCATCTCCAAACTGGTCTTCCAGTTCTCCTTGTTCCCTCCATTTCACACGCATATATCCTCTTTGTCAACCTCTCCTCACTCATTCTCTTGATACATTCAAACCATTTCAACACACCCTCTTCTGCTCTCTCAACCCCTCTTAGACAGATATGAGAAGATGGGATGACAGCATAGTAATGCAAAAATGAAGGGCTGAAATTGATCCGAGGGCTGTAATGAATGGCAGGCTATTACGTGATACAGGAGTATTTGTTCTATCTTTTCTGTGAAACCCTTGCGATTCTTTTTTCTATGCTAACTGAGACGACGCAGGAAAATGAAGTTCTAATCAAGGAAAAAAATCAGATCGGCAGAAATTACTACTCAAATATAATAGGAATGAAAAGAAACAGCAAAATAAAAAGTGAAGTATATGTGTGGAGAAAAATGATAAGCATAAGAAACATGAAAGCCCACTATAATGATATGGCTGTCCATAAAATCAAATAGATATGTTGATAAAGACTTTTTCTTAGATAGAGGCCTAAGGACCAACTGACTGTGCATGAGATGCATAGACAGGCTGCAGTCTAAAGGTACCTCTGGGAAATCTGCCACAAAATTACCATCGATCATGTGCATGGGAGGCAATTTGTGTCTGAAAATGTTTGCATGAATGCTAATGACTTAACTTGGGGTGCAGTGAATACAGACAATGTAACTAAGTTAAGGGAGACTTAACATATCTTATAAATCTGATGTTCTAAGATGTTTTGTACACCATATCAATCTCATTCATATAGATACAGAGTTAACAATAACATGAGCACAGAGGTACTACATAATGAACTATCTTATCTTTCATACTCTCATATAAAAAAGAAAAGTTTAAAGAATGGCTAATAATAGCTTACCTATGGAAGATATGGAATGTGTTGATGCTGCTCTTTTCACTCCTATGGGTGACATGTGGACATACTCACCAAATGATGAATCAGGACTTGACCCTAAACCCTGCACCGCGAAAAGATAGATGATTAGTAACACACTTTT
>JAUTXX010520461.1:0-11456 GCA_032273605.1 Panulirus laevicauda | reverse complement strand
CGTGCTCAAGGGTCGTACCGCCGTGCTCAAGGGTCGTACCGTCGTGCTCAAGGGTCGTACCGCCGTGCTCAAGGGTCATACCGTCCTGCTCAAGAGTCGTACCGCCGTGCTCAGTTATCTAATACGTATTACTAACCAGTGGTTAACAACTTGACAGTGGGAAATACAGACTACTGGATGGTACTGAGAATATGACAGTGTTGTAAGTGGGTACTACTAACAGATAGTACGTCGTAACAACCGATAGTAGGTATGGTCAACGACTGTATGGCAATCAAATGGATATTACGAAGAACGAACAGTTAGTGGGCAGTGAGTTATATCCAGTGGGTATTACAAATCTCCAGTGGGTAGTACCAAGAACTAGTAGGTAATACTGTCTCAGTGGACACGTGCCACACACTCCTGACCAGTGGATGAGACTAACAACCAATTGGTAGTTTTACAACCGGTGGGATGTATAAACAACAAGTACTAACAACGAAGTGGATCGTACTAAGAATTAGTGGTTTGTTCTAACAAACCACTGCTGACACTGACTAACAAGTGCTCATACCAAGACCCATCAGGTGTGTGTGTGTGTGTGTGTGTGTGTGTGTGTCACCAAGGAATCAGGTCACTGACTGTTTCAAGAAAAGGTCTTCGTGCAACACATGCCTGACCTCAGGGCAGGTTGTACCCTCAAGTACGACCTTACGACCCTTGTGGACGGTGGCACGACCCTTGTGGACGGTGGCACGACCCTTGTGGACGATGGTACGACCCTTGTGGACGATGGTGCGACCCTTGTGGACGATGGTACGACCCTGGTTGTGCCGAGCCTTGATAACGAGACGGTCAACTGTTTCGAACGCTGGCCCGCACTTCGCTACGACCCAGACTTCACACTATAGTCGTCTGGCAACCTGGACGACTCCGTCTGTGTCTCCGTCAGATCTGTGACCATGTCTTACGTCACGAGCGTTCTTACGTGACCCTGGATGACCGGCCTCTTGTTGACGTGGGTCTCTGGATGAAGGTCATCCAGTATACAGGATGGATGACTGGCTTGTTGACGTGGGTCTCTAGTTGAGGGTCATCCTTCAAGTGTTTACGGGTGACAGATCAAAAACCCAAGTGTCAGACATCTTGGTACACGGGCGTCGTACGTTAAACTTCTTGATAAACTGGCGTCGTACGTCAGATATCTTGACACATGTGTGTCGTACGTCAGATACCTTGATACACAGGCGTCGTACGTCAAACTTCTTGATAAACTGTCGTCGTACGTCAGATATCTTGATACATGTGTGTCGTACGTCAGATACCTTGATACACGGGCGTCGTACGTTAAATATCTTGAGACGCTGGAGCCGTATCAGTAACCACGAAGTATGGAGTTGTTCGTGCCCCTCCACCACCACATGAAGGTACCACAGTAAACATTACCTCAGCTATGCATCTCTTGGCTTCATTTTCGTTTGACATCGATATACGAAATTCATGTGACATGTTTTCAAAGTAGCCACACCATACTGTAACGTACGACTTGTTTGTCAGCAACACCTTGTCAAGCAGATCAACCCTCCACCCCCCTCCACCCCACCAGTAAGACACAGTCAGACAGGTCAGTCATCATCTGGTTACCAGCAAGACACAGTCAGACAGGTCAGTCATCATCTGGTTACCAGCAAGACACAGTCAGACACGTCAGTCATCATCTGGTTACCAGCAAGACACAATCTGGTATCATTACAGCAGTCCAGAGCAGCACTACAACCCGCGAGCCACCTCACTCCCTTCTAGTGACCAGCACCTCACCATTGCCCTCCTCCACACCCTCATCCACATACAGTCAAGCGGACCAGTTATCATCTAGCCCCAGCATTTGGCTCTCAACCAGAGGACAAGTGTCTTTGATCAAACGTGCACAGGTCACCACAGGCCGGCCGGTCACTTACAAAACCCCAGCTGGCCGTACTGTGGCACTCCCTCCGTACAACAACATAAGTTACAAAATCCCAGTTGGTTTTAATGTTATTTTCGCCTTATTTTACAAAATCCCGGTTGAGGATCATGTTCATCTCTCCCAACATGACCATCGAACGTGTATTACTTACCCAGACCTTCACACTGACCATCATCGGACTTCCGCCAGGAGCCTCGGTCGTCGCCTCACTGGACCCCATACACGAATGTAAAAATAATACGAGATATACAACCTTGGAACACAGAGCAACATGAATGATACAGAGGACAGGTCGGGCTGGGCTACCCTGGGGCGGGCTCACAGGCGCCCACCCCGAGGGGCGCGTGGGCGACGGTAGCTGCGTCGGGCCAAGGTGACCACGCCCATGGTGAGGACCGTGGTGGCCACACTGACCCATGACTGACGGAGTGGACGCCCACTCTCGCCCAGTACGACACTGTGAGAGTTCAAGATAATTATTCACTGGTCTGCCCGCTCTCATGGCGGGGTGTGCCTTCAACCATGTGTCACCAGGATCGGGAAATTAGCGTCCTTCACAAAATCAATTTTTCTTATTTTCATAAAGGAATGTCTCGCGCAGCTATACACTTATTAGGTTCTGTTAAACAAATGTTTACTAAAGGTGAGAAAAACCCATCAAAGGAGCATGTTTATGTGTCAGTAGTTGAGGGCATATCAGTGCCAGACCTTGCCAACACTATCACTGTTGTCTGTGACACTGCAGGTGCTCAGTCTCCACTGGCCGTGTCAGATCCTCTCTGGTGAGAGGGGACTGATGGCTCTCCCTACCTCGGCCGAGTCACAGATGGTTACTGTTTTCTTGGCTCGCGTGGAGAGCATGGGCGTCTGTGTGGGCGTGATGGATGAGGGCGGGATGGTGGGCGGTGGGACAGCCTTCAGCGTGGGCATGTCCTTCCGCAGCGTGCCATAAATCGTGTCGCATTTCTCACTACCGTTGCTGGTCTTCGAGGGACTGGTGGCCAAGTCAGCGGGGGAATGGAGTGGACTGGTGGTGCCTGGGTTAGCGCTCAGGCTGTTGTTCTGCGTCATGTGCTTCTCTTCGTCTAAGCTGGGCGTCACCTTGTAGATGGTGTTGGCCAGGGTGGAGTTGGGCCGAGCGTTGGTGTTGTTGGCCAGGCCGCAGCCGGTGTTGGCCAGGCAGGGCTGGGTCAGCGCCGAGGGTTTGCTGCCAGAATGCTTAGGGGTACACCCGGAGCCATAGGTGAAGAGTGCCACTGTCTCCATGTGTCAGGTATCGTCCAGGTGAAACCGATGGTTGCCACCCGTGTTGCCGGCGGCCACCAAGCTCCCGAGGCGCCGTCCCAGGCCGTAGCCACGACTGGTCATCTGCTCCTGCATGAGGTTGAAACACGTAGCGATGAGAGCCATACCCACCAGCAAGTAGAAGGCGGCTCCCAGCAGCGCCACCTGCACGCCTGTACTCTCGTTGGGGCTGGTGGCTGGAGCCAGGTCCCCGAAGCCGATGGTGGTGAGGGAGGAGAAGCAGAAGTAGATGGCGTGCAAGAAGGACCACTGGTGGGCGTAGGCGAAGACGGCAGCGCCGCCACAGATGTAGGTGATCATGAGCACCAGACACAGGGTGACGGGCACAGCACCTGCCTCACCCTCGCCGTACTCATCACCCAGGTTGGTCCCGTCACCACACTCTCCTCCCCATTTCCTCTGTAAGGTCAAAAGTCAGGTTAGTGCCTCTACCTAACATTAGGTCACCTAAGATGGCCTGCAAGGGTCAGGTCAGTGCCATGATGGTGCGTGTGAATTACGAATGACAGACACCTGTTATGCAAAGCCAATAATGTAATGGACAATGACGGTAAGTAACTAAGTCTTGTTACTTCCTTCTTTACTACTGCGTGTAACGTTTGTAACAGTGTTAACCCTAGTTAGTAACGTCAGTAAGTCACTGAACTACGTCATGTTAACCTACATATAAGGTCAAGGGTCATTTTCCTAGTGTGGGGACAAAGTCATGGGAAAAGGAATCTCTAAACAAGAATTTCACTTTGTGTTTACTTCTACACCGACAAGAAACATGTGAGGAAGAGTTGCAGGTCCCCGGTCTTACCAAACACCATCCGTCTCGAACGGACCAGGTGGTCTGTTGGCCACATATGCTGGAGGGGTCTACCTCTCCTCACTCAGTCTGTGCCATTCAAAACGAAAGGCGGGATGACCCTCAGGTATGACGACCTGGCCTTTGACCTGACTGAATCTTAAGGTTCAGTTCAAAGGTCATTCCATCATGCCCAACAGTCATGTAGTCACGACCAAGATGTTGAGAATTACTGGAAGGTAATCCAGTCTTAAGTTAGAACTGATTTGGCTAAGCAGGGTAATTGGCTTGATCATCCTCTAGTTTGGTGACTATTTCTTTTCGTCATAATGTTATTAATTCCAGGTTTGTGCTGATCATTAAAGCCTTCCTCATTCTGTGTCGGGTTGGTAACCATCACCATCTTCTGTGATGGAATCCTCTCCTCCTGGCTGTACTTGCATCTTTCACAACAAAATAAACAGAGAGTGAAACTCCTGTCCATAGTTTCCTTGTGGTTATGTCTCGACCTTAAACTAGTTAGTCACAAGGGCGAGTCTGTCTCATAGTGGGTCAGAGATGTCAAGTAGTCACAATGATGTATCATTATAGTCACCATGTTGGAGGGACATCACTGACATCACTCTGAGGTTTAGGGTTATGATGACCTTATCAGGTCAGGTCATCATATATATAGTACCTGTTTCATGACCCCAGTTCCCAGAGGCGTCTCACCACTCCTGACCTGGGGCCTCTCCTGACCCGTGCAGTGGCTGCGGGTGGAGGGTGTGTGTACCTTTGTGTGGTCGACGCTGGTGTAGGGCGGGGCTGGCTGGTGGTTAGCTCGGGGTATCTGCGGTCGTCTGCGACAGCGACACAAGCGCCACCATAACCACTTCAGTGCTCGTGACAACAAGTCTCCTGCCACAAGACGTCATCATTAGGAACATGAACATGATAATCAACTCGTGTCTTATTAACCATTTGGATCAGTAATGACCACCTGCATCACCTCTGTGAATAGAATGATCATAATCATAATGACCGTTACCTGATAATTAGTGGTGATTCAATAATTATCTGTAAACGTTAACTCAGGTCAATTGTTATCATGTTGAAGGCTGCTCAAATAACTTTTATGATGATAATAGACACATATATAACACAGGTCACCAATTATCTTCCATAACTGCCTTAATAAATAGACCTAATTTGACCCTGAATAAGATGTTTGATGGCTAATGTTTAGCTTGCCTTACGTGTAGTAATGATGGAAACATAATCTTATCAACAAGTGCTGTTGATAAACAGATACATCCTCAGTTGACCTCGTGCTGCTTCCTGAAATATAACTAATTTATCACTACCACTGAAATAAATCATTTATTATCTGGCATAAGGAATGAAAGTGTTAAATGAGTCTTCTTTGAGATGACATATAACAACAGAGTAACGAGGAGATGTTGTCAGGTAGTGGGTGTTGATGTAGGTGGTCGGGCTGGCCACATCCTGGGTTACTATGTGGTCGCTCGTGACTCAGGAAGGATTGTTGTGATGTTTGTTTCTTTCCTTACATCGCTAAGCTTTGGACGCGGTCATGTTCCACAGATTATGAGACTGAGAGCTGAGTGGCGAGGATGGACAGAGCTGGTGACGTGATCCATCAAGACACTATTGTCATCAACTACTTTTCTTTGATATCTTGAGTGATCACTCTAATGTGTCATGTTCTACCTCAGTATACAGGAAACTTACATCCCCAGACTTGCCTACAAAGTTTTCCTCATTCATTCTAGACACATTTAAGAGAAATTTTATTACAGCTTCGGTCACCAGAGATAATTATTAAATTTGTTTTAACTTTGCGGTACATCATTCTGAATACCAGTTGTTGAGACACTACGTCATTAGATGGATTCCGTGCAAAGTTCTTTAACACAAACCTTAGTAAACACATAACTGAACCACGACAGCCCTCAACAACAGTTATTATTTATCAAGAAGCCATCGTGTGTCTCCCTGTGACCTTCACCGATCATAACACTTTCTCAATATAACAAAATACTACATTAATCAGTAAATGTTCCCACCAGTTACACATCAGAGTTATACCTCATCTTAAATGTACCATTAGTAGTTTCTCTAGATTCAAGAATGTTAATCCTAAGGACCTACAAACATCTGTAGTCTACAAATACCAGTGTTACTGCTGTAATGCATCCTATATTGGCCCTAAAAACGCCAGTTAAAGGTACGTGTCTGTGAACGTAAAGGGATATCGATTACGACTAATCGGTTCTTACCTGATCTGTCGTATGATGCAACACGTATGCATGCGCGGAACTTCGACCAAACGATACGTCTGAACTAGTTTTCAGTTATGATCGCTCACTCGCTCTAACAGCACAGAGCTCTGAATAATGGAGTCTCTCTTGAACATGAGGAAAATCCCACATTAGGTGGCAATTAAACAGCTTTGAAATTAACTCTTATTTTTTTTAAAAATAAGTTGTAAACGCGTTTTTTGGTCATATAAGATTTTATCATTCTGTCTATGATCAGATTTGATTCTTGTCCTGTTCTTCTATCTATCTTGTTTGTCTAACATAGAAATCTTAACAGTCTGCACAACATAAAGTATATTACAGCTTATACAAGGTATTATGCAAACACAGCCTGCAGAATTTTCTGGTGAGTTTTTGATCATGATATTCTCTATAGTATTGTTATTGATGAAGACAACATTCACATTAAAGGACTGGCAGTTCAACGCCTGTGCGAGATCACAAATTCTGAGGTAATGCCACCACGTAGGTAGTTGGAGATGAGATAAGATCTTCCTGAGGTGTTCATGGTCGGTTCTCATCGCATTTTCAGTGGGACGACCAGTTAACTGGAGGTTTCCAGGTTCTGGAGTTCTGTAGTTCAAAAGGGGAGTGGGAAGAACTTATCAATGGGGTTCCCAAGGAGACTAGTGGAGTAGCGTGAGGAACAGTGTGAGGTGGAGTGGAGTCCAGGTCTGTAGGTAAGGTGGCGAGCCGTCAAGAGATGTAGTAATGATGCGCCTGGTGAACAGGGAGCGGAAAAAGCGGAAGGTTTGAGGACCGAGAAGGAAGAGGACGTTATGAGAGACAAGGAATGAGGTACAGTGAGACGAAAGAGATGGTGGCGCCTACACCTGTCTCCTGAATTCGTAATGGTCTTTGATTTCAAGGTTACATGAGAGCCATAAACCTTAAGGTTCAGCATGAAAGTGGAACGAACACTGTGAGGGAGAAGAACATCTTGGTAATGAGCTGGGAATGACAAGGGTCTGCTTAGGGCTCGACTCAAAGGAATTTGTGTCTTTGTCAATAGTCATACATTCCAGTGAAACGGAACAACAGAATGGTTGTGTAAGGAACGGCTTTGGAGAAGCCAATACATTACTAATGACTGTGATGAAGGAAACGTGAAAAGTTGCTGGAAAAAAGTATTTGTATGAACACCTGATGAACGAAAGTTACAGTCGTAAATGGAGTGATCTACAGTGGAAACAGTGAGGCCTGAGCGTAGGAAGGGACCAAAGTGGAAGGTGTTTATTGTTAAATGGGAACTGAGAGGGTCTTACGTCAACCGGAAACTTGGAGGGGTTATTAACCTGGGGACTTGAAGGGTCGAGAAACTTGGTGACTTGGTGGACTTAATAAGCTGGAGGCAAGGAGAGTTTAGTAAAGCTGGTGGCAGGTCGAGTAAGCTGGAAGCTTGGAGGACCTAATAAGATGGAAGCAAGGAGAGTTTACTAAAGCTGATGGTATGGAAGGTAAAGTAAACTGGAGGCATGGACGCTCTGAGAACCTGGAAGCAGAGAGTTGAGGTTCTAGTAAGCTGAAGTATTGAAGTAATGCCCGGAACCATCATACGCCTTCCATGCTGGATGTTGTAGACTAACTGAAATGGTTTAGACGTCTAGTGAGGTTGACGATGAGGATGTATGTGTTAGAAGTGGAGGGGACAAGGAGAAGGGGAGACCAAATTGGGGCGGGTAGGATGGGATGAAAAAGATTTTGAGTGCTCGAGGCCGGAACATGCAGAAGAGTGGAAGGTATGCACGGGATAGAGCAGATTGGAGCGATCTGGGATACAGGGAGCAACTTGCTTTCATTGGATAGACCCAGGGCATTTAAAGCGGTCAGGGGAAACGATAGGAAGATGTGTGGGACCTGTTTGTGGATATGGAGATGTGGTTGGAGTTGAATTACACATGACAGCTAAAGAGTAGATGTCAGCGAGCGGGGCCCCTTCTCCGTCTGTTCCTGGCTCTACCTTGTTAAAGCGGGAAACGGCGAACATATATGAAAGAAAGACACATGTATATGTAAGGAAAAATAACTCTGGTTCCAGACGTAGTGAGACGCCATCTTCCTCTGCACAAGGATGGATGATGTTAAGATTCCCACGTCACAAAAGGGGATCCAACCTTTGGATTCGAAGGCCAGACCGTCAACCCAAGGGTCGTGCGATCGTCCTCAAGGGTCGCACGGTCGTCCTCAAGGATCGCACGGTCGTCCTCAAGGATTGCACGGTCGTGTTGATGAGTCGTAGCATCTTGGCTGGGAGTTCGAACATGGTCACAAGGAGTGAGTGAACTCTGTGTCAGAAAGCAGGTACCGTTCAACTGAAGGATGCAGTACCTTGTAATCGCCAGTTAGTGCTTAACAATGTATTCTACAGTTGTATGAGAAGCTAATGTACGTAGACTGTAGCGATGCATTGCCCTCGCCATGAGCTGAGCATGTCCGAGATGTTGATATACAGTAAACTGTAGCTATATACCGACCTCACCATGAGCTGAGAATGGCCAAGTTGTTCGTGTTATCTGTTCCTACACACCGTGTTCACCATGACCTATGGGACAGACCCATCTGTGTATCGTTCTGGTTGTGTGAAATTCTATACTTTATATAGTATGAAGGTCAAGGGTGACCCATCTGTGTCGGCAGCCTGCGGACCTGGGGTTGGGGACCCCAGCTATGTCATGATGTTGACTACGAAGTTACGGAGGATCATGATGGCTAACTTACCCACGGAGGAGAGGTAGAGAAGCATGAGCGGAATGCCCAGCAGAGCATACACGATGGTCACCACACGACCCATCACTGTCTGTGGCGCCACCGACCCATAACCTGCCGAGGAGAACATTATGTGAACAGACTGAACAATTATATTTATAACAGCCAACATGGCACGGGGCAGACGCATGTCCAAGACGGAGTCATGTCGGAAAGTAAAGGTAAAAGTTTAAGAATTTATGAGAGGAAAGAATACAAGCGAGATTAACTTGAGTTCCTCACATGTTTTCCAGTCTTGGCTGTGGAAAGTAGAATGGTCGAGGCGGAGGGAAGGATGGAAGAGGTCAGGTCATGTTCTTGAAGTGTATGGATCAAGGATCCTTAACCTCTTGAGGGAAACATCAGATAAGCAGAGGCGCATGACCTCAGGCCATGTTCCAGGTCCTTAGAGGTCACCAAATCTCATGCTCGTCACCGATGGTGACCTTCTGTCAACACAGATCTGCATCTCAGGTCAAGATGAGTCATGAGGAGTCATTACAGGTCATGGTAATATAAAGCGAGTATAAGACTCACCTTGACCTAAGGTCACTGGCGAAGGTCAGTAAAGATCATTGTTCGTCTTGACCCTGACCGTTTAGGGCACTAAGGTGGTTATCAACGTTCCAATGATGCATGTCGAGGGATGGTCAATATTTGCTGTACGGAGCCTAGTAAAGGTCAGTATATACGCTCAGATCAAGACAGTTATTATGTTCAGAGGGTCAGTCAGGTCACTGTGAGGGTCATGAGTCAGGAGGTCACGGAGGTCATAGGAAGTTTCTGAAGGACCAGGAAGTCCTTGTTTTATCTTGGTGGTCAGGGCTGGAGGCCATGATGTGGGTACGAGAGAGGTCACTGTGTTGTAGGGGTGTGGAGGGTGACCGTGTCAGGCAGGTCAGGTGAGTGTAGGTCATCAGAATGTAGATAATGAATCATGTATTGTAGAGTCGTCTGGCTGATAATGGTGGTCACGTATTATCCTCAACCTCAATCAAGATATTTCACTAACAGGTCAAACCTTGACCTAAGATGGCTGGTATTGTATATAAAGATGATAATATATACAAACCTTATATGTGGTAAAGACCTGAGGTGGCAGCTGTAGACATATGAACACCAGACTCACTGTCTTGAACATTAACTGTTTAGACATACAGAAGCAAGACTTACCCTCACGAACACCTACCTCAGACGGGCTGGAGGCTGGAACATAGCAATATGCTATACATTAGTTAGCTATAGTGAAGATGGGGTCACGATAGCTCATTACAGGTCGAAGGTTACAGCTGTGTAGTAAGGACGGTGATAATTCATGGCTTCATTAACAATGAAGAAATTTGTAAGTTTGTTACTCTGGCTTTTGATACAGTTGTCAGACTGTATCACTCCGCCTCCTGACAGAGATGACAGATTGTAGGTAAGACAGATTACAAAATAATCACATTTACAAAACTAATTATGTCATTTTCTTTTAAGTAAACAAAAACTTCGGTCATTACTTTCGTACTTGTCTGTTTTTTTCTTTAGCTTTTGATCACTATATTGATCAGTAATTGTTGACCAGTTTCCTGAGCGTGACCACCTGTGTGATGACCTGGGTCATTAGTGATGATCTCACGGACACAGAGATGAGGGTTCTTAACTTATGACAGCAGAGTCAACCTTACAGGTGTTCGAGAGACGTGTCTGAGTCTGTCTGATAAGTCAGTAGGAAGGTGTGGCTCTGGGGTCTGGCCCTGAGGGTCTGGTTGTGAGGGTCTGGTTGTGAGGGTCTGGTTGTGAGGGTCTGGTTGTGAGAGCCTTGCCTTCCTGTCGTGGGAGAAGAACAAGTGTAGAACTTCGTCAGGTTCAGTCGTCGTGACATCTGTCCACAAGTTATGTTGTGTGGGTAAGAAAGCTGTTCTAAGGTCTAGTAAAACACGAGACTTGCTCAGGGCCGCCGACCCTGTGGCTGGTGTCTTCACTTTGAGTCAGAAACAAGTTATTGAGAAGGATGACGGGCTAGGCTTGCCTGAGGGCCTGGCCCTGTGGATGTTGGTCGTTCCTTGATAACGAGTGTATAATGAAGGTGGCCAGAGCCTTCGTCTGTGTCATCTGTGTTGCTCACTTCTTTTGTTCTGAACAAACTTGATTATCCTAATTGTTTTTTGGATTAGAAACAAAACTCGATTCTCTCTCTTTCCTTAGACCAACTTAGGAGGTTTTGAAGAATTAAAATGACTTTCCTTTGATCTAACACAACGTCATCAGTGTAATTGTTTGGAAGAACTTGTAAATGGAGTTCCAGACAAGTTCTGGATTATCTTAACCGGTAGTGTGTGTGTGTGTGTGTGTGTGTGTG
>JAUTXX010520450.1:0-11456 GCA_032273605.1 Panulirus laevicauda | reverse complement strand
AATTCTGAACCAGGAGTCCCTTCTATATTTACAAAGATCCCGTTGCAATCTGCAATTGGGAAAGCGGCCACAGGTCATAAATTGCAGCGATGTTGTGTGTGTAAATACGTGTGTGGGAAGAGCACGGGGGGATCTAAGCAGAAAATGTTGGGTGTCTTCCCCGTGGTCGCTGCATCGTAGACATGAAGGGTCCTGGGGTGTGTTGAATCCGTTTGTAGAAATGTATGGATGGGTGATGCCCTAGAGCATAGACCGGAAAGTACGACTCGTGAAAAGGATGCAAGAGCCCCTGGAAAATCTAATTTCGTTTACTGAGGGAACCTAATGAACTCAGCGAGGTGTCCATCCGCGTTGTACCTTAAGCATGACAGTACGACCTTTGAACACGGCGCTACGACCCTTGAGCACGATTGCGCGACTTGTCAACGGGGACATGACCTTTGAGAACGAGTGCATGACCCTTCACCACGATGGTAGTCTATGGTTATGATAACGACCTCTTATATAACGCTTACGGGTCATAACACTCAAGGGTCGTACCATCGTGCTCAAGGGTCTTATCGTCAAGGTCAAAATGTAGCGTAGTGTTTGAGGGTCGTACCGCTACGCCTAAGTGGTCGTACCTCTGTGCTCAAGGTTCATACCTCTGTGCACTGCAGGTCACCACCAAGAAGACTACATAAACGAGCAAACAACTCAACGATACGCGTGTTGCCTGACAACCAGCAACCATACTACGTACAACTCCAGCTAACAGGGAGAGTATTTTCATGTAGAGTATACACAGCTCTACAGCTCATATAAAACAAAAAAGGTAAAAACCAATATTTCCCCATGCTCAAAAAAAAAAGAAAAAAATATTCCATTTTGCAAAGCTAAAAGACCATGAAAAAATAAATTGCATACGGGATACATTTTTTCCATAGGACAGAAACAGCAGCCGGGTTCATATCAATTATTCACGGGTTATTCATCCCGTGAATAATTAATAGTATAAAATAATAATAGTTTTAAAAAACTCCACCGACGCTGACGGGCACAAGGCCGACGTAATGTTTATCAACATGCCATATAGCAACGGAGGAAAACACAACTGAACGACACCTACATCTCTCTCTCTCTCTCTCTCTCTCTCTCTCTCTCTCTCTCTCTCTCTCTCTCGACGGGAATAATAGCAATACGTACTAAGTGACATTAACGGGAGATTAACTGCGTAAAACGATGGCCACATTAACGGGAACCTAACTGTGACGATCTCGTCCACACTAACGGCAGTTTAACAGAGGCTAACCCGGCCACATTACCGGCAAGTTTAAAAGCCGATCTCGGCTACGCTAACAGTAGGTTAACAGTGCCAGTCCAGACCACAATAATGGGAGGTCAACTGAGCCAACTCCGACCAGAGTAACGACAGGCTAACAAGTGCCAACTTTGGTTACACTGTCGGCAGGTTAACAGTGCCATACAGGCTACACCAACGGCTGGTTAACACTGCTATTCCCAGTCATACGAACGTAACCATAATATAAAACGTTTTCAAAATCTGCAAGTGACAATAACGTTTATTCTTCCCGACGCAGCACACCTTAGCTGAGACGGAGCCCCCCACAGGTCCACCCAGCCTCCCCTCCTGACCCTGCCTTCATGCATGTTAACTGTGACGGAGCGTGACGTTAACAAGGGTCGCCCACAGTCAGTCTCATCAACAGCTGCATCTCGTAATTCTGGCCACTCCAGCCATCCAGGTTTCTTACGTACGTCTGGTCACTACTATATATACAAGTATATAATCTTTTGCCAAAGGCTGCCGTAACCTAAAAGCTTCATCAAAAGAAAAAAATCGAACTTCAATGGTCTAAAAATCTTATAACTTTCAGGTCATGTTATCACTAGGGAAAGTAGACCACAAAACTGATAAATGTTTTGTTCCAACAAACATAAGCTCGCCCACGAAACCCATACAGAAAGGTCACACGAAGGTAAACTGAACGCACGAAACTTGTGTTTGAACAACCTATTGACAGCTACTAATGTGACGTGAGATGGGGTAATCAAGCAGAGTGAGCGGTATTTAACGATAATTACCCGAAAGTAATCATCGGCCATGTTCGGCGGCACCCAGCGCGTTCGTCTCGCAACCCTCGACACAGCCAGCCAATCAGGCCGCTTTGTTCTCCACGCTGCTCCGCCAATCAACTCCATCTTTGAACCACGGTCAAATAAACAAGTTTCTTTTTATATGAGTGGAGGCGACGAACGTGCTTTGTGTGTGTGTGATTTTTTGTTCGTGTTTGTGTATGTTTGCGTTCGTGTGTGTGTGTGTGTGTGTGGACGCGCAGGCGTTTTTGTGCCTCTTGATGAGGACACCTTTTTTTACGTCGAAAGTTGTAACGACGTTTGTATATTTTTCCAATTGGTGTTGTTTACCCGTGACTGACGGCTGTCGCAGGTAAAGGGGAACGCCGTGGTGGGGGACGGCAGGAATGGGCAAGTCGGAGATACGTGGACGAGAAGAGGATTTAGAAATACCTTGTTATATACAGTTAGAAATCTAGAAACTTTTCTCTCGTGTTATCAAACCCAATGTTTTCATATTTCAACTCCGGCATTCTGGTAAATGTGAGTTTCTATGACAGTATACTATGTGACAGTTCATTCCCATAACTTCAGGTTAATGTGTCTGTATCATGAAACTAAAACCCCAGGATATCTCAATCCTATCACTCACTCCCCAGTAACTGTCTCTTTCCTATCACTAAGACCCGCGCCCTTCCTGTCTCATACCCTAGTAGCCAGCCACCTTGTCTCTTTCCAAAGAATCTCTTCCGACCTCAGTATCACATTAATTCTCACCCCGGACTTTACATCCTGCTCACCACCTCTGTATTAACAATATATGTCCTAAGAACGACCAACAAGAATTGCACTCGATCAAATTCAAGTAAGAGGCGGGGCAAAGAGCTCACATTAAGGCGCCCGCCTGCGGGTCGTAACTAACACAAGTTTATCCATTTGCAGCTTAAGTGCCAGAACTTGGTACGTTAAGCCTCCCACTGCCTTCCTTCCTCCGCCTCCTTCCAGTGGCACCTCTGTACGCGTCAACTATATACCAGGAGACGCCACGTCAGTTCGGGGTCGTCAGCTGCACCAGGAGTCGTCTCATTAGCGTAAGATCTTCAGTTGTATCAGCACCTTCGCCTCCTCCCGAGCCCTGTAAACCCACCCCTCCTCCTCGTTAAGGAGTCAAAGGTTAGCCTTACATCACCAACATCTCTTCCCTGGTGCCGGGAGAATTTCCCTGTTGGGTGTGGCAAAAAACATGGCTGATCATGAGAGGTTACCTGGGGCTTGTAACATCACAATCGCCGCAAACCATCGACTCCAGTCATCCTGGCCGCACTACTGGTTACACCAGGAAGGCCAGCAGCACCTGCTCTGGGCCCCAACACACGCACTACCTGTCTAACTTCACCATTATAGGTCATATAATTATCGGAATTAAACCTAATAATTACATGTACGTGTTAGTAGACTAAAGAGTAATTATGACGAGAGTCTGCCTTGCGGTTGGGATAGCGCGTAACACTCATAATGAGGAGGAAGATAAAGACAAGTAATGAGACTCGTCAAGCAGGTGGTAGTCTGCCACATGCCACAGCCTCATCAACACAACAGATGGAGACACCGCGTTGACCACTACCTGACGCTTGTGTAAGCGACGCTGTCCAGTCTACCAATCAACTCCCGGACTCGCAAAAGCCCCTCACAAGGAGAGATTGTATCATGTTAATCGCCACCATACAACTTTACAAGCCGGTCCTGATACCTGGCACCGTTTTTCATGAGCAAAACAGTACGACACGAGTTAGTGCCAGTCTAAGGGCATGATCTGTGACTTGACCCACATGGGTCAGGTTAGATGCACCCATCATACACAATGACTGCACCATCATACTCGAAAATGATACCGTCGTGTGTTCAAGTGTCAAGCTGGCGGGCTCAGGAGGTTACAAGTGGTAGGCGCTGCTAGATACGACCTTTCAACCGCCCTTAAGACAGGTGGTCCGCTTGCGTTACCCCAACCCAAGAGATGACGAACCTCCACAGTGCTCAGTGATGTACACCTGGGCCACAGTGAGGCTCAGGTGAGAAGCATGCAACACAGCAAGAGGTGAGCTACAAGGTCAGCAGAACACTGATGATCATCAGAAACTGTAGACAACGTATGAGATCCGTCACCAGAGCGAGGTAACCAAGCATCGCCAGCGCGGAGTCCAAACGAACACACTTGTGTACAAATTATCCTCCTCTTGGTATACAGCTGCAATAACACCGTAGTTAAGATAGCGACATCATGCTATCATCCAAGGATATCAGATCTGGAGATACCATCTGTATGAGGGTCCAACAGCTTGTCCGGGTTTACGACAGTAATACAAAATAAATTATCAAGTTGTAAACCACTGAGTCGAGACGATCTAAGGGTTGAGGGACGTTCTTAACTCTGACCATAGGATAAATAATCTATTGTTAATGTAAGGTCAACGGTCATAATTTTTACTATTTACAAGAACGTTACAGATGGATGACATCAACATCTTTACAACTGAAATTTGATGATCTTTTTATATGTGTCATTCTTCATGACGGCATAACTCGAAGGAACAAGACGATCACACCACCACGTCTTTTAACATAAGGAAGATACGACTTTTCTGAGGCAACTTACCACGCCTCAGCTCTGCTTCCGGCGTTAAAGCTACGGGATGGTGTACTGAGAAGTGGGCAGGAGTGCGGGGCTGGCTGGCCAGCAGGAAGGCGCCGCCGCCGCCACACCACCTCACATTACCACTACAAACGACCTCGTAAACGTGCCAAATTTGCCAGGATCTGGTGCGGAGCGGGATAATAGATCTGGATCCTAGGAGCCAGCCAGCCAGGGGAGGCAGAGGAGAGCCAGCAATCTGGGTCGGTGTTGTGGGTGTAGCATCTTACCCTCCCACTCACTCATTTACCAAGATGAGGAAAATGCGGGCAACGGGGCAAGGGTCTTGGGAGAGGATTCCGAGACCCGTGATCTAGTCAAAGTTCGACAACTCGGAGGTCTTGAGAGAGAAGTCTTACCATTCGAGAGCCTCTGGTGATTAGGGTTCGTGCATATGAGTAACGGTGGTTGCTTGGGCTAGTGAGTCGTGAAGTGAAAGACAATGAACAAGAAACGTGAACAATGAGGAGCCTTACGAATAATCGTCACTGGAGGCACAGAGACGTCAACAGGACGCTGTGATAATAATCATATCGATATAAAAGTGAAGGGAATCTTCCATCTAGTCGCCAAGGCCATACGCACAGACACCAAGGGACGGCACGCATACTGAGCAGCTCACCCAATCTCCAAAGCAATGATAATAATACAATGACCATTATCCATCAAGGTCTGATATTTAATGTGCAGTGACGGACGTCTGATCCAGCCACACATAAGCCCTGCCATGGATCATTCTGCCGCTAAACACAATACCCAAACACACTCGACGTTATTACCCTTATATGGCCTCCCATCAGGACCACACCACAGAATGAAGAGCGGGGAAGCCTCGGAGGTTACCCGTCCCTGAGCGCCAAGCACCTGTCAATACCCCGTCCCACCAAACAGCACCGTTCATCTGTCTATATTGTCTCCAAATGTCTATAAAACTCTTCACACCTTACTGGTAAATAAATCCAAAAGAAACTAACTCCCCTGAAGTCACAGCACCCTACCGTCTCACGTATGCTTCGCTGGTTGTGCGGCGCTGTGGCTGTATGCGAGAAAGGGACTAGTATTAGTGTTGTGTGTTATGGTGAGAGCAGCGTCACCTTGTCACACTGATCCAAATTACCGTCATTTACTCTCTCTCTCTCTCTCTCTCTCTCTCTCTCCATCATCACTTCTTTCTCCACCTTCCCATCATTCCTCTCCCATGCCTCTATTTACACTACCGCCTCTTCCTTATCTTCTCCACAGACCTCCACCCTTGACACCCAGCGACACTGGAGTCCTTCGCCATCCTTTCCCGCCAGTCACCTCAACCATAATAAACCAAAGGTGTGAAGTTGTAAACAAGGATGCCCAGGGTGGAGGTGTTAGAACAGGTGACTCCCCTCCTCCGGTGGTGATGAAGGTGAAGACGCTGGTAACCTCCTGTCGCTCCCTTCATCGCCACCGCAACACATCCAGTCTCATCCTTCAAGACTTTCACCACAACATGGGAGGTGGGAAGTGCCAGCACCTACAAGGTATGGGTGGTGTTGGCGAGGCGTTCCGGAAAGCCACCCGCATGCTACGGTAACCCGCACTAACCATCATGGCTGCAACACCCGGACTTAAGAGGGGGAAATGCTACCTTCACACTGTAAATATCCTGGTTAGATCATAGTACCTTCAGCCTTGACATTTAACTTGCCACCTTAGCGCTAACCCCATGAAGTATCACTCACTTCCCAGCACCGGGCGGGGGCGCGAGAATGGACACACACAGCGTCCCTCATCCTCACTATCCAGCACAACACACACGACATCTTTCTGCAGCAGTTGCTTGCATTACCCTTTGTCCTCCCCTACTGAGGGCTTTCACGTTTCTTTTCCTTCCCCTTAGCCTTGACACCCTCCCTTTCCCTTCCTAGTGGCCGGCTTCCCATCCTCCCCCCACTGCCGGGAGTGGGGGTTTCACCCCTACCGCCCTCCCCACCCGCCATCACCACGTCGACGAGACCATCAGCGCCAACAAAGGTTATGCAATCACCGGCTGACGGTGGGGCCCTCTTGAGGCCACACCTCAGACGATCACTAATGACCTCCTGCAGATAACAGGGGCGGCAGTAATGCGATGATTAAACAGTAAGTCTGTTATTAATGACTACTTCATGCAGGAGGCTCTCGTCTCAGCAGGGTAACAGAAGCATCAGTACTCTGTGAGTTGCACACTCAACAAAAGCTCCTCCTTTGGCAGTATCTCATTAGTTTAACGTCTTTCATCACAGGGGCCTTTATTCTACATTTTTCCAGTACCGTAGCGGTGGTTTCTGTGCCAGGAAGCAGTAAGCAGTGTCGCACCTGGCATGGTGGGTGCCACTCTCTGTCCTCTCATTTGTTCTCATATTACCGCCTCCCTCATGTTGTCTGACTCCCAAGCACTCATAAAAAAACAAAGGCTGGGTGTGGTGTGGTGTGGTGTGGTGTGGAGTGGAGTGGAGTGGAGTGGAGTGGTGTGTGTGTGTGTGTGTGTGTGTGTGTGTGTGTGTGTGTGTGTGTATCTTTGGTACATGAGTGTGGCAGGTGTAAACCACCACAACAATGGTCTGTCCCTCTTGTATCATCATCCAAAGAAAAGCAATCCACCAGTGACATCACCAGTGGCCCTCTATGGTCACCCGCCGCCTCGCTTATTTCCTACCCCCACGTCTCCAACCCAGCGCCACTCCCTCCTGCAGGCCGCTAGAGTCCTGCGGCAGTATCGTGACCCGCCTCCCGCGGTGCCTGCAGTTGCGGGAGCCTCGAAGCCTTCCTCTGGCTTCCACAAGTGGCTATAACACTCAGCGTTACACCACTGTATGTTTCAACTATCGGGTGTAGGAACCTGAGTTCACTTACTTATGACGACACTTAAAAATGATTAAGTGAGCAATATCACCTATACCCAGCAGGGGTAAATCCCTTATGTATTCAATATGTTATCAACCTTATTAACTGAGTTCCTAGACTGACTGTATAAGTAGCTATATTACCTAATTCTAAACTCGTAAATCAATCTACAAGCGCTGCCGAAAAACAATGGCTACTTTTATTACGCAAGGAGAAACAGATCGACTATACGTGACTTGCTATCTTAAGTTAGTTAGGATACCTCCTGGTGGCTCGTCTGAAGAAGTTTGAAAACCTGAACCCCCTCGGCATCGCCAACACCACGTCCACTGGCTATCAGATCATGAAGACCATGAGCGCCCTACGCCCAGCTGTCGCAGGCGTGTGACATCAACGGACGATCACTAGCACACATGTTCAGGGCCTTGCCCACCTTATTCTCACATCTTAACATTATGGTCCTACAACGTGTCCTCAGTGTAGCTGCTGCAGCCGACGACAGGTGGAGCACGACGGGTGTCATGCTCCCTGGCCATGTTAGACCTGGTGAGCAGCTGCTACTCCTCCTCAGCTGGAGCAGGCAAGAAGGGCACCGCGCACGTTGGTCGTCCCGCCTGCGCGTTCACACACCCGCCAGCACCTGCTTCCCTGGCTCAGATCACACCAGCTCCGCCACACACTTCCCATTCAGATGTCCCATTCACCACCTCACCCCTATCTGCTCCCTCAGCCGATACATTTTACTCCATCCTTATTCCTGCTACTCCACCACCACTTCTCCCTCGCTTGCTCCCTCCTCCTCCACCTCCAAAACACCTTCCTCCAACACCGCTTCTCCTATTCCTCCAAAATCTTACGCTGTCGGTTGCCTTTTCCCGCTCCTCCTATTCCCATTTCTCCTCCTACTCCTATTTCTTCACTGCTCCTCTTCTCCATTCTCTGTCAAGCACCTTTAGAATCTTTTCTCTTTTTCCTCAACAATTTTTTCTGTTGTATCACTTGCACCTCGCATGACGTCACAACTGTGCACCAATCACCGCTACCACCTCCAGCCACCTTGCTTCGCCATCACTTCCTACGTCAAACATCTGCAAGCTGCATTGTTTACAACGCAATAAAGAGCAACGCCGTAAAAACTATAAGATAATTTGAAGGTCAAATTTTAAAAGAAGCTAAATACATACTGAATATATATTGTCTCAAGGCTCTTAAGTTGTTTACTACTAAGATGTGGCTGGATGCTTGTACACCACGGCTTATGGAGGAGATGCCATTAGTCTAACACGTTTGATGGTGCGCCCGATGCACACCATAACAGACACGACCCAAATGTCGCAGTAAACGGACGTCACATGAGCAGCAGTGGCTCCGGGGCTTTACTCTGTGAGCTCCATATGTCCTGTGACCAACTCCACTACTCCACCACACTGGTCCTGTGGCCATCACCACCACTCCACTACACTGGTCCTGTGGCCATCACCACCACTCCACCACACTGGTCCTGTGACCAACCCCACCACTCCAACACACTGGTCCTGTGGCCAATCCATCACACTGGTCTGTTGCCACCACTGGTCCTATGGTCGCTATTGCTACTCCGTCACACTTAACAGCAGCCTTACAGCTCCGTGCTCGAGATTTGTGCGTGACCAAGATTAACGAATACATAACAATATCAGCATCATTACTCTTCATGAAGGCAACCCTGACAGTTACTGCGTTGTGTCGAAGTGTTTACGAGTATGAACTGCAGCAGCAGCAGCAGCAGCAGCAGCAGCAGCAGCAGCAGCAGCAGCAGCAGCAGCAGCAGCACTAGTTTGCGACATGACGAACGCGCTTGTGTCGAACTACAATGAATATACGCTGAAGTTGGCTGATGAGTATTGAATGTACGACTAGACGTGGTTAATTAATAATGAATACATGGCTTAACTGGGTTAATGAGTAATTTCGTGTCTCTATCGGAGGAATGTTCAGCTGGTTCCCAAAATTCCTCTGATTGTAAACAAGACATATTTCGAAATAATACGGATCTTCGACAAATATAAAGTTCAAAATACTAAGATATTCACTTTATGAATACAGAATAAAGAAGAATTGTTTTTTCTTAGAAATTATCTTTTTTGTTGGGTTATGATAATTTCTTGAGTTCAGTGGACGATCTTTGTTACTGACAAGAGCCAATTCCAATGTACCAAATGTACCTTAGCGTCACGTCAACCTACCACAGGAGAGGCACAAAGGAACTCCCTTTCAGCAATCCTCTGACAATCACTGTGTTGAGGTGGGTGGGTCAGGTTTTAAGAGGAAAGAAAAGGCCTCTGCTGGTTCCCTTGGGGACGCCAGGCTCTTGTTAATCCTGCTCCTGCAGAAGGAGAGGTTCTTGCTGCTCCACCTGCAGAAGGAGAGGGTTTTGTTCTACACCGTCTGCTCCCCCCCAGCCTCTGTTGCTATGACACTGCGACCTTGGATCCTCCAGAATTAAAGGATCATAAAGTAAGACTTTCGTCTCATTGTTCAGAGGGCGTGGTGTGCCGGGGGACGACCACTACTGGCACTCTCTACCTGATCCATATCCTCCTCCCTCAACTCCAGGTCAACAAGCATCCTGGGCTACAAAACCCGCAGGTCAAGGTAGCGCCTCATTCATCCGGTTCAGGAGCGTCTACGGCGGATATACTCCCCGTCCCCTCCATCCACCACTTCCGCTACGTGACAACCACAGAGGGAGGGATGTTCCCACCGCTCCTCACGAACACTCGGAGTCCCCCCTCTTCCTCCCTCTTCACTCAGCAACAGTCTCAGCAAAACATCTCAGCCTTATCATCCTCAGCAGCGTCAGCCCAGCCCAGGAGCGTTTCCCTCTTCCTACTTCACACGACACACTGTGGCTTCCGCTCCTACGGGGCCACCAGACACCCCGTGTGTCTTCCTCCTGGTTCACGAGGCCACTAGACACCCCGTGTATCTCCCTCCTAGTTCACGAGGCCACTAGACACCCTATGTATCTCCTTCCTGGTTCACGAGGCCACCAAACACCCCGTGTATCTACCTCCTGGTTCACGAGGCCACCAGATACCCCGTGTATCTCCCTCCAGGTTCACGAGGCCATCAGACAATCTGTGTGTCTCCCTCCTGGTTCACAAGGCCACTAGACACCCCGTGTATCTCCCTGCGTATCGCCCTGCGTGTCTCCCTCCAGGTTCACGAGGCCACCAGACGCCCCGCGTGACTCCCTCCTGGTTCACGAGGCCACCAGACGCTCCGCGTATCTCTCTCCTGGTTCACGAGGGCACCAGACGCCCCGCGTGTCTCCCTCCTGGTTCACGAGGCCACCAGACACACTTTGTGTCCCTCATGATCATACTCACTGGGTCATGGAATCTTCAGACTGGAAAATGAGAGGGTGGTGAGTGGCGGCGTGTGTCGGGGTAACCAGGCGTGGGGAGCAGCTAGCGTTAACTGTGTCACAACTCCACCACGCCCACCTCCTGACACCCTCACCACCTCACACGTCACCGTGGGTCCCTCTGGTGTAAGTATGAAGTTCCCATCATATATTGTTCACGAGTTACCGTGCTCACGAGAATGTGTCTTTACACAGACACTTGGACAATGGAGAGAGGTTACGATGCCCCACATGCACTTTCGTAGCGACCGTACGTACGTAAAGCTGATAAACACGATGTTGAGACGCTCCTTCAAAAACCTCTACCATACATCAAAGGCAATGACTGGACATTACAGTTCCAGACCTTTCGAAAATAGGTCCAGTTTCTCTTAACTCAAGCCCGTTTTCTGGGTCGACGGGATCATTAATTTCCCCAAGTCT
>JAUTXX010520439.1:0-11457 GCA_032273605.1 Panulirus laevicauda | reverse complement strand
CACTATGAGGATTGCCATAATGTGAGTAGTGCCCCACTAGGATGAGTGCCACGCTGGGAGTCGTTCCACACTGGGAGAAGTTCTATAATTGGAGGAGTACCACACTAGGAGAAGTGCCATACTAGGAGTGCCACACTGGGGGAGTAATATACTAGGAGTGCCACACTGGGAAGAGTACCATAATATGACTGCCACAATGGGAGGAGTGCCACACTGGGAAAGGTGCCTTCCTAGGAGTGCCACAATGGGAGGAGTGCACAATATGAGGAGTGCCACACTGAGAGGAGTGCCACACAAAGAGGAGTGACACACTAGGAGGAGTGCTACACTGGGAGGAGTGCCATACTGGGAGTAGTGCCATACTTAGAGGAGTACCAAATGGGGTGGAGTTCCACACTGAGAGGAGTGCCACAGTGATAAGAGTGCCATACTGATAGTAGTACAACACTTGGAGGAGTGCCACACGGGGAGGAGTGCCACACTGGTAGGAGCGCCATACAAGGAGGAGTGCCTTTTTGGAAGGAGTGCCAAACTTGGTCGAGTGCTATACTGGGAGGAATGCCACACTACAAGGAGTAACACACTGAAAGTGGTGCCTTTCTGGGAGTAATAACAAACTGGAAGTAGTGTTCCAACAAGTAATACCCTACGAGGAATGACATACTAGAAGTACCACACTGAGAGGAGTACCAAACTTGGAAGAGTGCCATACTTGGAGGAGTGATATAATGGGAGGAGTGGCACACTAGGAGGAGTGCAAATGGGAGTAGTGCCACTCTAGGACGATAGCTATGCTGGGAGTAATGCCACACTTGGACGAGAGCCATAATAGGAAGAGTACCACACTGGGAGGAGTGCCACACTAGGGGAAGTGTTACACTGGAGGAGTGGCACTCCTTTCTAAGATGTTTCACATCATAGAGATGGGTTTTCTGTTTTAGACACGATATAAGAAACTCCAACTCATAATATATATTTTGGCTTTTGTAATGATGTATCTGTAAAGGAATCTCAGTGTTTTAATGATTTCAACACGTTTTAATTACAATGACGTTTAGCTCTCAAAGCATGTTCTTAAGCTTTTTTATCAATACTTTTTTAGGTGTTTTGTTAATGTCAACATGCTTTTATTAAAAAAAGGTTCAGCTTCTTTTTAAATTATATTAATTTGATGAAAAACAAATGATTTGAAATATTTTCATTTGAAATATCGTTTTTATGATGACAATGTTATAATGATAACACGGATTCTAGGTCTTGGCGATGTTAATTCTTGCTTTTGGAGAAACGTTAAAAAAAACTGTTTTGGCTGTCATTTTTATGTAAGAAACTTGTTTAGCTATTTTAATGATGTCAACACGTTCCTTACGTTTTTGATGCCCTCTTATATTCTGCTTTCTTATCGAAGAAAATACAATGAAGTTAAAATAACCAGCTATCGCATTATGTTTCTAGGACGTTTTCTTGATCTTTTATTAGAAAAGAAAAAGCTTCTTTGGCTGTCGTTTTAATTTGAAGACATTTGATGTCAAAAAATAGTTCATTTATGTTTTCTAGCTCCTAAACGTTTTGTGGTTTTCAAATGCTTTAAACCTGTGAGGAATTGTTTTGATGATGCCAAAATATCTTTTTTTGGAAATTTTCATTTTGAGCCCAAAAAAAATATCATGTATAGAAAAATTTTCTAGCTCGAAACAATCATTCTTTGCTTTTTGTATTTGTAATGGTATTATTGCCGAATGTCTGTCAGTTTGTTCTTTTGCTGATTTAAAGACGCTTCATTGATGTTGGCATATATTGTTTGAATTGCAGCAAAGTTTTCTTTGGCTGCCATTTTCAAATATACATTAACTTTTGTAATGATGTCTACAAGTTTCTCGGATTTTTTTTTATTAATGTCAATATATGTTTCTATAATGTTTCTATAATGTTTGATACATATTTTTAGGATGTTTTATTCTGTTTCATTTTCCAACATCTTTGGCTGTTGTTTTGCTATATAGTTGAAAGCAGAGCGTTTCTATCATTTTCTTATTAATATCAAAAGATTGTTTTTGATTTAGGAAATATGTAATGTCGTCAATATCTATTTTATGTAGAAACATACATCTATTTTATCTCTGATTAGATTGAAACAACTTTAAGATTCTTTATCTCAATTTTTATAATAACTACAGCATTCTTTGACGTTTTATTAATTTAAGACTTGAAAAGAACTTTGCATTTTGATGGAAATGTTTTTCTGTTTCTTGGATGGTTTATTGATCAAAACACTTCTTATTTGGCTTTCGTAATAATGTCAAAGTAAAGAACCCTAAGCTGTTTTAAATGATGTAAACACGTTTAATAGATATTTCATTGATGTCAAAATGTTGTTAGGATGTCAAAATTGCAAACGATTAAACAACTTTGGCACACGTTCCATCACTTTTCAAATGATGTGAAAGTAAAAGGGCTATATCTGTTTTAATATAAGCACATTTTTCTTCTCTAAACGTCTAAAAAAATTTGGGTGTTTCAGAGAAATTTTCTTTCTGTTGATGCTCATATTAAAGTCAAAACATTTTGAATGAAAATCTTGTTTAGGTGAATTTTTTTTAGCTCTGGAAACAGATATTCTTTGTCTTTTGTATCAACTATCTTTCTTTGAGGAAGTTTTATCAAAATGACGAGGACGTATTATTGATAAAACAATCTGGCTACATTTTTCATGTCGGCACGTGAAAAAAAAGGCTCGAATATTAATATCAATAAGTTTCTAGGATGTTTTATTGATGTTAAGTTGTTTAATCATTTTTGTAATGATATGAACATTACTGTGTTTCAATGTCTTATGTTTTAATTTCAAACAAGATAAGAAAAATATCTTTAGCTGTTGCTTTCATATTTCATATTTCATATTTCTCTCATTTTGTAATTGATGTCAAAAACTGTTTTATTTGCAATGAGGTTGAAACAACTTCTTTGAAATGATATTGTTATAGCTCTTTAAGCATATGTTCTTTAGCTTTAGTAAATACGTCAATATAGACGGAGTTTCCCTGTTGTAATGTTATCAATATATGTTTGATGTGAAAACGAACGTTCTGTTTTATCTCCCTCAAGATTTGAGGAAGTTTAGTTGTATTAAAACGTGAAAAGAATTTTGTTGTTTTGATGGAATGTTTTCTTTTTCAGCTCTCACAGCACGTTTTTTGCCTGCTAAGGGACTTTGACAGGTTTCTTCGATTTTTTGTTTCGCTTCTAATGAGGGAAAAAAAATCTCTATAGGTTGTTTAGCTGCTGAAAGAACACGGTCTTTCGGATTTGTAATGATTTCAACATATATTTTTTTCTGTTTTAATGATATCTACAAGGATATCATGTCAACTCGTATTTCTATGATGTTTTATTATAAAGATATTCAGTTTTCAATGACTTGCTTAGCTCAACTCATATGTTCTTTGGTTTGGTTTTAATAACACATGTTTCTTAGATTTTTTTTGATCGCAACTCATTAGGTAGTGCTGTTTTATCTATGATGGTCATTCGATGTTTTGGGATTTGTAATGATTTTAACATATTTTTTCTGTTTTAATGATATCTACAAGGATATCATGTCAACTCATATTTCTATGATGTTTTATTATAAAAATATTCAATTTTCAATGACTTGCTTAGCTCAACTCATATGTTCTTTGGTTTTGTTTTAATAACACATGTTTCTTAGATGGTTTATTGATCGCAACACATTAGGTAGTGCTGTTTAATTATGATTTGAACATTTGAGGGCATTTGGCTATTTCAATAATGCCAACACAGTTTCTTGGATGTTAAAACAATTTTTGCTGTCATTCTCTTTGCCTTTAGCTGTTTTCGTGTTTTCAGGATGTTTTATTCATTATTGACATATCATTATTGGCAAATGAATTAAAACAACAATTTGACTATTATAAAAAAATTTGGACGTTTTAATTATGTTAGCTTATGTTTTTAGGACATTCTAGGATGTTTTATTGGATTTTCTGCTTTAATTACGTCAACATCTCTTGTATTTTTAGGATATTTTATTCATGAAAAAACATTCTTTGATTTGCTATTATGTTTAAAGAACTACTTTAGCTTTCATCTTGATATGATATACGTTTTTCATTTCGGTTTTAGCTGTTTCATTAAAACAAGCTAAATCCGCTAAACAAAAGGTTTCAATCTTTACACATTTCTTGGATGTTTTATTGGTCAAAAAAATATCCGTTTGTTTGATACAAAACGATGTGTTTAACTGTTCAGCGCACGTTTTTTTAATTTTGTAAAGACGTTATGATACAGGCTGTTTTAAAGATATGAAGACGATTCTCAGGTGGTTAAAATAATTTGGCTGTCGTTTTCATATAAAAGACGGTTGTTCATCTAACATATAAACTTTGGTTTTCGTAATGGTTATCATATGACGGTAAACAAAACTTTGACTCTTAAAGCACACATTTTCCTGTTGTTTTTGATGTACTATGCTTAAAGGACTTCTCGGTGCATTTTTTTATGTCTAATTTTTCTCAACAAGTTTCTTTGATGTTTTATTGATATCGAAACATTTTAAATACAATGTCTCTCCTCTCCTAACTGACTCTCGTCCTAAACCTCTCTCTCCTGTCCAACCTGCTATCTCTTTCCTGTCCTGCTTGAATCTCATCCCAAGGCTGTCTCTAGTCCCAAGGCTGTCTCTCCTGTCCTGCCTGACTCTCGTCCTAAACCTCTCTCCTGTCCCGCCTGACTTTCGTCCCAAAACTCTCTCCTGTCCTGCCTGACTCTAGTCCCAAGGCTCTCTCTTGTCCAGCCTGACACTAGTCCCAAGGCTGTCTCTCCTGTCCTGCCTGACTCTCGTCCTAAACCTCTCTCTCCTGTCCCGCCTGACTTCCTCCTCCTCCTCCTCCCCTACAGACGAAGGGTTTTGTCGGCAAAATACAGCAACACCCCCCCAGCCAAACCCACTCTCTCCCTCTCTCACAACCCCCCCCCCCTCCACTCCTATCAACCCCCACCGACAAAAACAACAATAGCGCCCACCTCTCACGCGAAACGGGACCACCACCAACAACCAAGAACAAAAAATGAAAAACAAAAGGAAAACAAGTCTTGCATATTTCATTGATGGCAACTTTTTAACATGCTTTGATTGTCATTTAGACACAAAAAAGTATTTAGCATATGTTCTTTGCCTTTGGTAATGACATCAAGATAGAGATGCTTTGAAAGTTAAAATTTATCAACATTGATACATTAGATAAAAGTTTCTTATATTTTCTATCGATTGCTAAATACATTTTCATTTTCAGCTTTGGCTTTTTTGTTGATATCAATATGTTCCTTAGGTGTTTTGTTGATATCAAAAAGTGTTTCTGTAAAAGAAAAACGTTCAGACCATTTCAATATTAATTTGATTAAAAAAAAAAACAAGATTGTTGAATTACTCACAAAAGGCTTTTGTTATAATAGCTATTTTTATGATTACATGTTTCCAGGATGTTTTAGTGATTCCAAAACAATTTTGGCTGATGTTTTAATGGTGTGGACTCGTTTCTTAGGTGTTTTAATGATTTATCAATGTAGAAAAAACTTATTTTTTTTCGTCAAAAAACAATATATTTGCAATGACCGTTTGTCATTACGTTTTCAAAAAGATTTCAGCACATGTAACATACATATTTTATAAAAGAATATACAAAAAACTTATTTCTTAGATTTTTTCGTCAAAAAACATTGCTATATTTGCAATGAAGTTAAAACATTTCTTATGTTTTAATGCTGTATAGGAAGAAAGATAAGACAAATTTCTTCGGCTGTCGATTTGATTTGAACATGGATATGTTAGATCTTTGATGTTTTCATTGATATAGAAATATTTGCTTTTATTTACGATACTTTCATGATGTAAACATGTTTCTTGTATGGTGTCAAAAAATAATCTTTGATGAGATTGAAACTTTTTTGTTGTTCCTTTCTGAAAAAAAAGAAACATTGTTGGCTCTTTAATGAATGCATAAAGATTTTAATATGGTTTGATTATGTCGAATTGTTTTTAGATGTCTTACTTGTGAACAAATAAATAAATTAATAAAATATTCATATCAAGATATGTTTCAATTGTATGGCGTTATAACAAATTTATCGCTGCCTTTGAGTGATATCATCTAATGATGTCAACACTGATCCTAGTTGTCTTGTTAATGTCAATTAGTGTTTTAGGATACCTTATTGATGTCTTTTTTCATGTTTTTCAACATTTCAATGATGTACACGTAAAAAAAAACAGCCTTGGCTATTTTAATAATATAATGATTTGAACATTTGAGAGAGTTTGGCTATTTCGATGATGCCAACACATGTTTCTTGGATGTTAAAAGAACTTTTGTTGTCATTTTCTTTGCCTTTAGCTGTTTTAGCGATGACGAATTTCTTACGAATTTCCCCGTGTTTTCATGTTGTTTCATTCATTTTTGACATATTATTGGCAAGTAAATTAAAACGACAATTTGACTAATATAAAGAAATTTGGACATTTTAATGATGTTTGCTTACGTTTTTAGGACATTATTGATGTCAAAACACGTTTCTTTGTTTTTTTGATATCTACATATATTTCTACGATGTTTTATTGGATTTTCTGTTTTAATTACGTCAACATCTCTTGTATTTCTAAGATGATTTATTCATGTTTTGATTTATGGTTTTTATTTTGGTTTTAGCTGTTTCACGTTACTTTTATGTTTTATTTGCTATAATGTTTTATGTTTTTTATTTCGATTTTAGCTGTTTCACGTTACTTTTATGTTAGCATGTTTCCAGGATATATTATTCATTCCAAAATAATTTTAATTAATACATTAAAACAAATTTAGCTGATGTTATGGTTGTTTAGCTCTTACAACACAGATATTCTTCAAATATTTAAATGGTGTCGACTTTTCTTAGATATTTTAATGGAAAAACTTATTTGGATATCAATATTTCTTAGATTTTTTGTCAAAAAACTGTTATATTTCCAATGAAGTTAGGGCAGCATTTCTTAGGTTTTATTCATGTAACCATGTTTATAATGTTTAAAGTATAAAGAAAAAAAAGAAAAATTTCTGCGGCTATCGATTTGCTTTCATGATGAAAACGTTTTTTGTATGGTGTGAAAAGATAATCTTTGATGAGATTAAAACTTTTCTGTTGTTCTTTTCTAAAAAAAAAAAGGTTAAACGCACGTATTAATGAATGCGTAAAGATTTTTATAATTGTTTCGAATTGTTTCTAGATATGTCTTACTTGTGAACAAGTGAATAAAATGAATAAAATGTTCATATCAAAATACGTTTTAATTGTATGGTGTTATAAAAAAAATTTATCGCTGCCTGTGAATGATCTCAATGTTGATTAGATTAAGCTGTTTTTGGATGTTCATGGACGTTTTATCAATGTCGACACATTCTAATGATGTCAACACGGATCCTAGGTGTCTTGTTGACGTCAACTCGTGTTTTAGGATATTTGATTGTTTTTTTTCATGTCTTTTCACATTTGCAATGATGTTGACGTAAAAAGAGAAAATTGTTCCCCCTCTTTTCTTATTTTAATATCAATTTGATGAAAAAACTTTCAATTCCTCATTATTCCTTACAAAAGCCAAAAAGCTTTTGTTATGATAGCTATTTCTATATCAACACGTTTCTTTTTTTAGCTTTTGAAAACCATATTCCTTGCAGTTTGTAATGGAGCTTTTATCGACATGTTTCATGGTTTATTTCTGATGATAAGAAGAATCTTGCTTGCCTGCTGTTTTCATATAAAAAGTTTCCTAACTACTAAGCGCAGTTTTGATTGCAATCCAGTAAAAAGAACTTATTTGACTGTCTTTTTGATTGTATCAAAATGACAGCTATTCTGATGTCAACACGTTCCTATTGATTTGAATACGTTAATTAGCTATCGTATTGATATTTTAATGATGTCAATATTACGGGGCTTCTTTATGGGTTAAATAATGTCAACACATATTTCTTTAATGTATTATCTATTTCAAAACAGTAAAAAAAATAGGATTTTACGTTTTCTTTTGTAGCTCTTAAAACAATTATTTCTTGCCTTTTGTATTTGTAATGATATTATTGTCGAGAAGCATTAACTCGCATGTTTCTTTGGCTGTCTGTTTTTTATTGATATCGGCATATGCTTCTAGAATATTTCATTAATGTAAATATTATTTTAATTGTAACAAAGTTTTGATAAAGAAAAGAACAATTGTAATGATGTCTACACGTTCGTTGCATTTTTCTTTTAGTTGTTTAGCTTTTTAAGGACGTGTTCTTTGAATTTTGTAATGACATCTGCATTTGACTATTTTAATGACATATTTTTCTTAGGGTTTCAATGATATCAACACGTTTATATAATTTTCAAACAACATATAAAAAAAAAAACTTCTTTGGCCGTTGTTTTGCTATATTATTGATTTTAACAGAACATATTTCTCTCATTCTCTTATCAATGTCAAAAGACATTCTGTTATACTTGCAATGCAGTTGAAACAACTTCTTTAGCTGTCGCTTTTATAAGATTGCTTGATCAAAGAAGAGGGAATTTCCCTGTCAATATATATATATTTGATGTGATAAGAAACGTTTTGTTTTATCTTTAATGAGGTTAAACAACTTTCGTTGTCATTTATATATAGAAAAGATTATCTCGATTTGGCTGTAGTAATGATGTCAACACACGTTTCTTTGATGTTTCATGTTAAAACGTGAACTTTAAGTTTTTGTAACGTTTCTTGGATGCTTTATTGATGCCAACATATTTTCATGCCAAAGAGTTTATTCAGTTTCTTGCTTTCGTAAAAATGTCAAAGTAAAGAACCCTTGGCTGTTTAATGATGATAACTTGCCTTCCGATAGCAAGGCTGCGGGCATTCTGGTCCTCTCTGAGGGCCTGGGGTCGGAAACACGTTTCATAGATGTTTCATTGATGTCAAAAAGTTTAAGGATGTATTGTTGATGTTAAAGCATATTTTTTAATTACAAAGACGTTCAAACAACTTCTATATCTTTCCTTTTCTGATCATTTTCTTTAGCTGTTTTAATAACGATGACACGTTTCTTAGGTGTTCTATTTATGTTCAAACATCAACTAGGTTTCTGGTTTAATATGGTACCGATATCAACATGAAATGTGTCATCATTTAGATGACACATTTCATAGGGATTTCATTGGGATTTTTAATGTTCTTGTTCTAATGATGCTTTGTAGATATCAAACCGTTTTAATAATTAGTCAAATTTCTTATGTCTGTTTTAAAACACTTATGTAAAAGAACCTACAAAAACTGTCGATTTTTTTTGTCAGAATATATTTTTTCAATACTCCTTTTTTATTTGTCATTAGGCTAAAATTGGCGGTGGCTGTTTTAATGAGGTTGACACATTTCTTAGGTGTTTTATCGATGTCAAAATAGACGTCAAATTTGCATGTTTTAGCTCTATTTAGCTTATTGATGTCAGAAGATATGTTATAAATGCAGATATGTTAAAACATCTTTGGCGGTCGTTTTTCAATTCTATTTTGATGTCATTCCTATATCTCTCAGGATGTTTTATCGATGAAAAATGTATCCTTAAAACAAATACTTTAGCTTTCGTTTAGATATGAGATACATACTTTATTTCGCTCAAAGTCATTATTTTCCAATATAATCTTTGATATGAAAATTGTTTGAATTTTTTAGGATATCAAGATGTTTCTTTCGTGTCTTACATCATTAACAAAAAATAACGGTTGTTTACGTCTTAAACTTGTATATTTTTGGGGGAAATTTTGGCTTTTTATATTCTATGAAATAATAAACGATCTTGTTTTAGAGGAAGATTTATTGATGGCACATATATAATGTATTTAATTGTTATATTTCATTGATGGTTTGGTAATATCAACATACAGATGATTTGTTTGTTTTAATGATATGCTCTAACGTCAAAACTTGTTTTGGCGGTAAAACTACTGGAAGTTTGTGTTTTGACGTCGATAAGAGTTTATTCAGTTTCACATCAATAACTATATCACCATACTCTGGCCGTTGTGGTTAATTTGCGCACTTCTGAAATCTGACATCAATAACATTTATTTAGGTCAAAAAAAATTTATTTTCGATAAGATTAAATCTTTTTTGGCTATTTATAATTGACTGCCAACAAGTTTCTTGATGTCAACACCTTTCTCGTGTTTCTTGATATCAACACGTGTGTTTAGGATGTTTTTTTTGATGTCTCCACCTGTATTTAGGATGTTTTCTTGATGTATAATAACTGTTTCGTTTACAATGATTTTAGCACATCTATAATTGCTGTTTCGATATAAAAAAGAAAAGTTGTTGAGCTCATTTTATTATCAAGTTTCTTTGATGTTTTATTGATGTCTAAACATATGTCTCAATTGTTTCCCATTATGTATAAACGGTTTCTTTTTTTGTTCTTGAAACATTCTTCGCCTTCTATAATCACATTGTCGAGCGGCTTTAGCTTTTTCAACACGTTTTTTGGAGGTTTTATTGACGTCAATACATAAATCTAACCAACAGCCAAAGAAGATATTTATGGCTAACTGCTGAACGTCCTTCTTTTAATTTTGTAACAGGTGATGTCAATATGTGTTTGTAGAATATTTTATTGATGTTTCTCTTATTGAATGCAAGTAACGTTTTGTTGAAACAATTTAGAGATTATATTCATCTATGAGACAAATGCTTTTCTTATTGATAACAAAATCAAAACCTTTTTGGCTGTCGGTTTGAAGCACATGATTTCATTACATGTCCAAACATGTTTCTTAGATGTCAAACGCTTTCTGTTTTCTTTGTTTTATTCTATTACGTTTTATACTATCATGTATCAACATATGGATGCTTTGAGTGTTTTCATGATGATGTTTTCTTGATTTTTTTTTAATAATGATATGTATGTAAGATTTTTTTATTGGGTTTCTAATAATGTATTTGTTCTAGTCATTTCATTAAATGCGAATAGAAATAAAACATTTTTGGCTGGGTGGAATGCAACACTGGGAGGAATACCTCACTGTAAGGAGTGCCAAACTGGGAAAAGTGCCACATAAGGAGGAGTGCCATATAGGGATAGGTAACACTAGTTGGAGTGCCACACTGGCAGTAGTACCACACTGGGAGGAGTGCCATACTGGCAGTAGTGCCACACTGGGAGGAGTGCCACTCGGAGGAATGCCATATTGGGATGAGTGCCACATTACGGAGAGTGCGACACAGAGGCTTGCCACACTTGGAGGAGTAATATATTGAGAGGAGTGACATAATAGGAGTGCTACAGTAAGAGGAATGCCACACAGGAAGGAGTGCCATCTAGGAGTGCAACATTGGGAGGAATGCCAAACTGGGAGTAGTGCCACAATGGGAGGAGTGCCACATTGGGAGGAGTG
>JAUTXX010520428.1:0-11458 GCA_032273605.1 Panulirus laevicauda | reverse complement strand
AAGAGTGAGAGAGAGACATCAAAAGGGGAAACTCGACGAAAAAGACCAGCCAGCCGGTGCCACAGAGAAGTCAGGAATGTTCAGGTGGTGGGAATGTCAGGCTAAAAATAAAGCATACCACTGCAGATGGAGTAGCATTAAACTGTAGTAAAGAGCTGAAATGCGAAGATCAAAGTAAGGGTAAACAAACCTAATATACTGTTCGACTAGTGGAGATTAAGTTGATCGAAGACGTATGACCTCATCTGTGATAACTGCAGGGGTACATGGCAGACAAGCTGATGGACTCGACTCGTAGGTGGCAAAGGAATTTTGTTCTATCGACGACAATGTCAACTTTGACATCCCGGAATGAAAGACGAAAAGGTAAGGTACTGTGTGAATTCGGTTGAACTGCAAAAGGTAAATGAGGAAAAGGATTCGGGGTGTAATAATCTCTGGGTCACCTAAATCTAAGCAGTAAAAAAAGAAAAAAAAAAGCGAACTAAAATCTTGGTTTCATGGGTAGGGCCTTCAAATTCAGGTCCAGGGAAATCATCCTTATTCTTTACAATGTGCAGTGATTCATCCCCATTTTTGAATATTGAGTTCAGCTTTGGTCACCCTAACTTAAAAAAAGACACACAGAATGGAAAGGAGAGAGTACAGCTCACCTTACTTTAAAAAAAGACAGACGGAATGGAGAGGACAGAGTACAGCTCACCTTACTTTAAAAAAAGACAGAATGGAGAGGAGAGAGTAAAGCTCACTTACTTTAAAAGAAAGACAGACAGAATGGAGAGGAGAGAGTACAGCTCACCTTACTTTAAAAAAAGACAGACCGAATGGAGAGGAGAGAGTACAGCTCACCTTACTTTAAAAAAGACAGACGGAATGGAGAGGAGAGAGTACAGCTCACCTTACTTTAAAAAAAGACAGACCGAATAGAGGAAAGAGTACATCGTTGAGCCACCAAGATGATTCCCAGACTGAGAAACCAATCCTACGTGAGCAGGTTAAACGACCTGAATCTATTTAGCTTAGGAAAGAGAATCTTGATGGGTGATCTACAAGATCTACAAGGATTCAAAATGACCAAACGCTTTGATAATCCTGATCTATCAAGTTACTTAAAGCCTGAGTCGTCTGATATCACTTGGATACAAACTTGTGGGCAAACGTTTTACTTTGAATGAGGCGAAGTACTCTTTCCTCAACAGGTTGGCTGATATATGGAATGAACTGCCAATTAGAATGGCTGAAGGCAGTACTATAGATACGTTTAAGAATAGATGTGATGAATAGTCTGCTTCAGGTCCACAACTTGTAACATTTGCATCTCTTTAGTCACAATGACAATTTGCAGGTTATTTTCTATGAATGTGTATGCCCCCTAACTTTTACCACACGAATCTTTGAGTTTCTGATTTCTCCCACTATCACAAACAGTCTCGAAAGGACCCAGTGGTCTGTTGCTGTTGAATTCCTTCATATAAAGTTGGTTGCCACCAAGTGGAAGGCATTCCACGCTGTCTTCTCCTCATCAGTGAGGATGTGGCCGAACTGCTCGTCTCAGAAGAGCTCGCGGAAGTGTGGACCGACGTAAACACCCTCGTTGGTTTTCGCCTCACTGAGTCTTAGGAATTTCCCACCGAGGTACCTAAACACTGGTCCATCATTATGCATATCACTAACGAAGTTCTTCCTGAGGCCCGGTTCGATGTGCTGAGGAGGTAGCAAAATCCTGCTGGATTCTACTACGTTCTTTGTCCTTGGTTCCAGAGGCTGTCGGGATGCCCAATTCCCCCTTGTTGTAATGGGCAGTCTATGCTCGTCTGCCCCATTCACACAGGAAACAGCAAACTTCGTATAGTCCTGCTGCTGTCCAGGCAAAATAGCAACTACTCTCAAGTAGCCACAAAGGCGCTATTGGTATTTCTTGTGATTCATGCAGTTCAAAAGATATTTCATGATCTCTTCATATATGGACTGCATGACCAACTGGAATCATCATGTAGCAGAATAAACTTTTATACTCGACTCTGACTTGTCTATGAACAGTCTTCAACCATCAAGGTTAATGGCTGATATCAAAAGCTGCCATGAGACCATCTTCATCACTGGAGGAGACGAGGTGACCATCCATCCTGAAGAACCAGGCGAAATCCCTCTGGCGGGCGCGAAACAAAGACACTGTCACATTCTCATCATAGAGATTCCTCTATTGCAGTCTCGAGCACAACAGTTCTGCCTTACTCTTCACTAGTTCCAGAACTCTGACGAGGTCGTTTGATTCGTCCTACGTGATCCTGTGTGGTTCAGCAGACGCCACGTTAGGTGCAAAATCAGGATCTCTTGATGTAGATGATTCACATGCTTCACAATTGTGGTCATCCTGTTCATCCTCCGACTTCAGGGAAAATGAGTCTGGCGGTTCCAGAGCGAGAAGTCCTCCATCGTGGGGTACCAGGCGCATACCAGATGGTATATTTGGATAGCTTAAGGTCCACTTTTCCTCCTTGGAAATAGATTGTTGGACCAGTGGCACCATGTAGAAGTAACAGTCACTGACATGATCTGTTGGCTATCTCCAACCATGGGCATAGCAGAAGGCATTGGTAGGCTATTGTGATTCATCCAGCTGTGAAGGTTTATTGTGCTAGCATTACAGCATATGTGCAAGCATTACAGCATATATGCAGGGTCCATTTCTTGTCTTAGTCCCTAATGTTACAGCCAAATTAAGGATTGTAGACTTTCCTGATGATCAGGGTTCTGGCATGCTTCTGTGGTGCAAGAGTCACCTCCTGCAAACATAACAAGTCATCTGCACTATTCACACACTTACAAGGCATCCTTGTTGGTATTTGGCAAAGAAATCACTCAACAGTCAGTCACACATGGCTGTTCACACAGTCAGAGCTGTACATTTCAGTAGAATGACAGAAAACAAGCACATGGCACAGCAAGACGTAGCAAGTATTGTATTATATTGTAATTGTAAAAACAAATTGGCTTGCACTTTGATTACAATGTATAAGCCAGCTCCAACTCAAATATACATGCAGGTATACAAAAGATTCCTGTAGGCCTAGAACATGACACCAATAGAAATGTTAGGGTATGGTAAAAGACTTTAGAAAGTGAGTATGACACAAATGCATTGGGTGACTTTAGGAGGAAATGATAAGCAGCAAGTATGGTTGCCAAATCTTGCCTCAAAGCCACATAGTGCTAGAACCAGTGCAAATCATACTTATTGGAACCCATCCCCTATCTTTGTGCTACAGCCAATTAACAATTCTAAGTATCACATTCATGCTGTCTCCTAAAATTAGAAAAGATTAGTGGCTTTTATTGCCAAAACATTTTGGCTGTTCATCATTGTTACTGGTGTTTGTAAAAATTGTCACATAAGATAAGAAGAGAGCAATCTGTAGTGCTCAGTTTGTATAGGTTCTTTCTCATGTGGACATTGATCTTAATGAAAACAACATTAATGATAACCCCTGAAAAAGGTATAGGCAGACATTGCATTAATTCAAACCTTGAAAGGTGAAAGGAACAAGATAAGTAATGCACAGTAGGTAGAAGATGATATTTGAAAAAACAAAGTGTATGAAAAGAGTGAAATTGTTAAATTATGTTCATGTTCTTATGTACACAAAATTTACATATGGGAATGGTAGGAGCAAGTTGAAAGACTCGGTTGTATATGGCTGTTATGAGTATATGGGTAAGAGAGATGTCTGGTAATAAAAAGAGTGTGGTTGAGAGAGCAGAAGAGGGTGTACTGAAATGGTTTGGTCACATGGAGAGAATGAGTAAGGATAGATTGATAAAGAGGATATATGTGTCAGAGGTAGACGGAACGAGGAGACCAAATTGGGGGTGGAAGGTTGGAGTGAAAAAGACTTTGAGCAATAGGGGCCTGAACATGCAGGAGGGTGAAAGGCATGCAAGGATTAGAGTGAATTGGAATGATGTGGTATACCAGGGTGGACTTGCTGTCAATGGATTGAACCAGGGTATGTGAAGCTTCTGGGGTAAACCATGGAAAGTTTTGTGGGCTGTGGATATGGAAAGGGAGCTGTGGTTTTGGTGCATTACACATGAAAGCTAGAGACTGAGTGTGAACAAATGTGGCCTTTGTTGTCTTTTCCTAGCGCTACCTCACATGCATGCAGGGAGAGGGGGTGCTATTTCATGTGTGGTGGGATGGCGACGGGAATGGATGAAGACAGCAAGTATGAATATGTACATGTGTATATATGTATATGTCTATGTTTGTATAGTATGTATACGTCGAAATGTATAGGTATGTATATGTGCGTGTGAGGGCGTTTATGTATATACATGTGTATGTGGGTGGGTTGGGCCATTCTTTCATCTGTTTCCTTGTGGTACCTTGCTAACATGGTAGACAGCGACTAAGTATAATAATGATAATGATAATAATAATGATAATTAAGATATACTGTAGATAAAGTTAGAGCTGATAGAAATGAGTAAAATAAAGAAACTGAATGTGTAGAACACCCAGATACCACACTTTGCCACATTATGTACTTGTAGGCCCTTCACTTGATGAAAATAGAAATGCTTAGATATATAATGTTCCTAGCAAATGGATGGATGTATATTAACAGTAGAATAGATGTATTTCAAAAAATTGCTCTTTTTTTTTTTCATTTCTATATCTCTGATGCCTCTTCCCAGCAGGAACTCCCTCACGGGGGTGGCCACAGCAATTGAGTCTCCATAACTAGTGAACTCAAGCACACCTTCTTAGCCTTAGGTGCCTCAGCCTTAACAGGCCACTGGCAGAGGGCAACTCTAGCACAGTGTTTGCAGAGGCTCCTAACTAATCTACCTACTGACTGTTTCTACTTAATGCTCCTTCCTGATGTTCCTGTCAATTATTTCTACCTAGTGTTTCTACCTAATGCTCCTGCCTAGATAATCCTACCTACTATTACTATCAATTGCTCCTATCATTTTGCCAAAGGCAGGGCTGGCACATAGGGCTCACTGCAGGAAAATCTAGAGTTACAAAGAATGAAATGTATGAGTTAAATGTTATGTATGACAAGAAGAGATTACAGTTTGCGGACAGAATGCCAGTAGTCCTCCTGTGGGTGAGGCAGAAAGAAGAGACAGCTACCTAGGTCAAAAGAGTGCAACTTGACAACTACTGAAGTGTTGACTCACTAAGCAGCCATCACTAACCCTCCCAATACTCAGGCAGGTAGTATTGGTAATATACTTTCCTGGTCACTGGCTACCTACCATTTTAATTTGTGTTAAAATATATTCATTTTGGAAGTTTTTTATGGATTTACATGAGCCCTAAGAGGAACATTACCGGAATTGAATGGGGATGACTTAGTCAGTTCTTTCCTTTGAGATACTGAGATACTGTATAATTTCATATCAAAAATCTATTAATCAATTAGCAGCTAAGTGGAATTCTCTTCCTCTTTTTTGTCTTTCTCTCCTGATATAACCTTTCTGTCTTTCAGAATGAGGTCTATAAACATCTCCAGACCCTCGATTAGTTTCTTCTTTCTTTTTCTTTCATTCCATTTCTCTCACCCAAAATGGTATTCAGTGGGAGCATGCTTTGTGTGTGCCATGTCAGTCACCAATATGATGAACAATAAAATTATTTATGAATATGTAAGGTATTACCTCTGCTCACTCACTGCAAGGACTGTATTAGTGAAGAAGCTCTTTAATGGTCCACAGATATGGCTTACACCTTGATGCTCTCTTGGATGAACAGTGCTGGTCCCAGATCGATCAGAAGTTTGAGCAAATGATGTCAGCAGTAGTTGAGGTGAGGAGTTTGATATTGATTCTGACTGTCAGCTATGGTGATGGTAATGTTGCTGTCAATGATGATGTTAGTTGTCGTAGCAGAAACGTGGACAGTGGTGTTGCCAGTAATGTTGGTGACAGTGTAGGCAGCTGTTTTGGCATCAATGCTCGGAATAGTGCTGCTAGTGTTATGGGCAGTAATGTTGGTATTGGTGGTGGTGGTGGTGGTGGTGGTGGTATAGTAATAATACTGAGAGTGATGCTTAAGTGTTCTGATGACAGTGGTGTTGAAAGCACCACTAACAATGGTAATAGCAGTAGTGCCTAGCTATGGTTCAAGCAGTGTTGGTTAGTTGTTGGGAGCTGATGTCTGTGACAGTTAAGTGATGGTAATTAATTACAGTTGATGTTTGTGACAGTAAGAATGATGGTAAATAGTTACAGGTGATGTGTTTGACATTTAAAGTAATGATAATTAGTGACAGGTTATGTCTGTGACAGTGATGGTAAGTAGTTACTGGTTATGTCTGTGACAGTTGAAGTAATGTAGTTAAGGTGATGTATGTGACAATTAAAGTTATGGTAAGCAGTTACAGGTAATGTCTGTGACGGATAAAGTAATGATAAGTGGTGATAGGTGATGTCATTGATAGAAAGAGTGATGGTGATTAGTTACAGGTGATGGCTCTGACAGAAAGAGTGATGGTAATTAGTTACAGGTGTTTTCTGTAGCAGAAAAAGTGATGGTAATTAGTTACAGGTGATGTCTGCAACAGTTGAAGTGTTGGTAGTAAATTACAGGTGATGTCTTTAATATTCAAAGTAATGGTAAATAGTGACAAGTAATGTATATGACAGTTAAAGTAATAGTAATTTGTGACAGGTGATGTCTTTGAGAGTTAAGATAATGGGAAGTAGTGGCAGGTGATGTCTATGACATTTTAAGAGATGGTAAGTAGCACAAGCAATATCTGTTACATTTAAATGATGTTAAGTAGTTTCAGGTGATGTCTCTGATAGTTAATGTGATGGTGATTACTTACAGGCAATGTCTGTGATAGCTAAAGTGATGATAAGTAGCTGCTGGTGATGTCTATGGCAGTTTAAGCCATGATAAGTAGTTACAAGTAATGTCTGTGACAGTCAAATTGATGGTAAGAAGATGCAAGTGATGTATTTGACAATTAAAGTGATTGTATGTAGGTACAAGTAATGTCTGTGATAGTTGAAATGATGGTAAGTAGTTACAAGTAATGTCTGTGACAATTAAAGTGATGGTAAGTAAGTACAGGTGGCGTCTGTAACAGATAGAGTAATGGTAAGTAGTGGTACTAGCAGCAGTGATGACATTGTTGGTAACATCAATCATTACTAATGTTAATGGTAATGGTGACTAAAGAACTTATTTGTTGATGATTGGTGATGGCAATGATGCCAAGGTAGTGAGAGTAGTGCTGATACCACTGATAACATTGATGTATCACTGCTGTAACAGTGGTGATGATACTTGACACTTGGAAGCAGTGATGGTGGGAGTTGGCACTTGAAAGCAGTGGTCGTGGGAGTTGACACCACTGATGATGGTGATGGTAATACCTAACACTATTGATAGCAGTGGTAGTGAGAGTTGACAACAGTGATGATGGTGATGGTAAGATCTAAGACTGTTGATTGGAGTGGGAGTGAGAAATGACACCACTGATGATGGTGATGATAAGACCTGACACTGTTGATAGCAGTTATAGTGAGAGTTGACACCACTGTTGATGGTGATGATAAGACCTGACACTGTTGAAAGCTGTGCTAGTGAGAGTTGACACCACTGATGATAGTGATGGTAAGACCTGACACTGTTGAAAGCAGTGGTAGAGAGAGTTGACACCACTGATGATGGTGATGATAAGACCTGACACTGTTGATAGCAGTGGTAGTGAGAGTTGACACCACTGATGATGGTGATGGTAAGACCCAACACTGTGGATAGCCGTGGTAGTGAGAGTTGACACCACTTATGATATTGATGATAAGACTAGACACTATTGATGGCAGTGGTCAGAGTTGACACCACTGATGATGATGATGATGATGATAAGACTTGACACTGTTGATAGCAGAGGTAGTGAGAGTTGACACCACCGATGATGGTGATGGAAAGACCTAACACTATTGATAGCAGTGGTAGTGAGAGTTGACACCACTGATGATGGTGATGATGATGATAAGACTTGACACTGTTGATAGCAGAGGTAGTGAGAGTCGACACCACTGATGATGGTGATGGAAAGACCTAACACTATTAATAGCAGTGGTAGTGTGAGTTGACACCACTGATGATGGTGATGGTAAGACCTAACACTACTGATAGCAGGGGTAGTGAGAGTTGACACCACCGATGATGGTGATGGTAAGACCTAACACTATTAATAGCAGTGGTAGTGAGAGTTGACACCACTGATGATGGTGATGAGACCTAATAGTGTTTGTGATGTTGGTGGTGAAAGTTGGCACCATTAGTGATAGTGCTGGTGAGACATGTTACTGATTGTGACAGTTATGGTGAAACCTGACATTCTTGGTGGAGTTGGAGCTATCCTTTGGTAAGTGGTGCCCAGAGCTGACTTTGGTGATGTCATTAGTGATCAGAGCTGATACTATTATGTCGATGATGATGAAATCTGATATTGCTGATGTCACTTGTGATTAGTGCTGACACTGTTGTTGTCACTGGTTGTGAGAACTAACAGTAGTGATATAATTGATTATGATAGCTGACACTTGTGATGTCATTGGTGATGGTAGCTGACACTGTTGATGTCAGTGATGATAAATGCTGACACTTTATGTTATTTTTGATGAGAGCTGACACGATTTATGTTATTGGTGACAAGAGATGGCAACATTGATGTCATTAGTGATTAAAGCTGACACTGTTGATGTCACTAGTGATGAGTGCTGACACTGTTGATGCCATTGATGATTAGAACTGACACTACTGATGTTGCTAGTTATGAATGCTGACACTGTTGATGTCATTGGTGATGAGAGATGACAGTGATGTCTGGTGTTGAGACCTAACACTGCTAATGTAACTGGTAATGAGAGCTGACACTGTTGATATCATTGATGTTGATTCCTAACACAGTTGATGTTACTTGTGATGAGAGGTGACGCTCTTGATGTCACTGTTGATGAGAACTGACACTATTCATGACAGTAATGATGTGGGTTGACATTGTACATGGCAGCAGTGGTAAGGGTTGATGTTGCCTATTGGTGAAAGTTGTCGTGACTGGTAACAAAAGAATTTACATAAAATCTGATACTTGTGGTGACCTTTGTGATAACAACATTGATTATTTGACTAATTATGGTACTGATTACTCCTCTTGCTTCTGATGTGTGATAATAGAGATTGTGACTGTTTTAGTGATAGTGGTAGTTCAGTAATAATAGCAGCATCTGAATTGAGATATATGATTAATACTGACAGTACTGGTACTCCTTTAGCAAATACACTACAATTTCCTTGATCATTTATTTTGATATAGCTTAAAAATTGTGTTTCTCCTATTGCATTGTTTAGTTTCATACATTTAATATATATGAATCTCCTTGTATAATTCATCATATAGCTTTGAATATAAGGGAGTGCAACATTTTGTCTATTTTCTTGACCTATTGACAGCAATCACCTAAGATATTTAGTATACCTCTAATGCAGCACTTTTTAGTGAATTTTAAGAATTTCTATGCATTTTTTGTCTTACCATTCAGAAAAGCTTTTCTTTTTTGGAAAAAAATATGTGTATACAAATACAATAGATTGCTAATTTTGTATATGGTGAGTTTAACAAATTAGTAAAGAGTCAGGCCTCAACCCTGCCAGGTATATGGTGTATCCCTCCTTACAGAGTGATTTATACACATCTCACAATACAGTCATGTATAACTTCCAATGATATATGTTCCATTATACATTTACATTCATGTACATTATTTGTTCAAATATACATACATTATCAAGATACAAATTCTTTGCAACCTGGACTGCAGAAAAATGATATGGCATTTAATTCCTGACAAACTGAGTTGAAAAAAAAATATGTGCAAAGGATGTGGAAACATTGTCTGAGTTACCAGTAACTGTATCTTGATATAGTTCCCTAGTATTCATTTTGCCCGAGATTTTTTAATGCCCTATCCTGTATATGTTGCTCCTGTAGTCAACTGCCAAAGGCTTTTGACGCAGTATGCAGCACATCAGCAGCCATTAGGTTAATATATTGTAGATATCTTAACGTACATCCTTGCTAGTCTTATATGGATACTCTCTTGCATTATCAAGAGTTTAATGTATAAAAAAGTTGTATCATTCTTTTGCTTATTTCTTATGTACTTTTGTGGATTTCATATCCATATTTCAACTTCAAATCTTGAATAACACCACTGTGTGTGTATTTCATGCTGCAGAGTGTGAATAGTGGTGTTGCCATCTTGAAAGAGTTTTTGCAGCTAGAAGAATACTACAGCTTACTTTCAGAAACCAGAGAATTTATTGAAGCCTGGAGGTTGAAGGCTGGAACTGTTGTTCAAGGTAAACATAAATGATTTTAATTCATGAAAATCATAAACTCTGAAAACTTGTACCTAGGTACCTCTCTGTAGGACATACAAGTAGGTTGTTCACTTTCATTTGTTGTGTTATGAAAGACTAATTTATAAATATATGAACCCTCCCCTCCTTTTAATTCAATTTCTAATAGGGGAAACAGTAAGAGGAGTCAGGCGTGGAGTGCTCATCCTCCTTGTAGACTCATACTGGGGTCTCTAGATGTGTGTGGATGTAACCAGGATGAGAAGAAAGGAGAGATAGGTATTATGTTTGAGGAAAGAAACCTGGATGTTCTGGCTCTGAGTGAAATGAAGCTGAAGGGTAAAGAGGAAGAATGGTTTGGAAACATCTTGGGCGTAAATTCTGGGGTTAGTTGAAGGAAGGAGTAGCACTACTCCTGAAGCAGGAGTTGTGGGAGTGTGTGATAGAGTATAAGAAAGTAAATTCAAGATTGATGTGTGTAGAACTGAAAGTGGATGGAGAGAGATGGGTGATTATTGGTGCCTATGCACCAGGTCATGAGAAGAAAGATCATGAGAGGCAAGTGTTTTGGGAGAAGGTGAGTGAGTGTGTCAGCAGCTTTGGTGCACATGACTGTGTATTAGTGATGGGGGATTTTAATACAAAGGTGAGTAATGTGGCAGTGGAGGGTATGCTTGGTGTACATGGGGATTCAGTGTTGTGAATGGAAATTGTAAAGTGTTTGTGGATTTGTGTGCTGAAAAAGACTGGTGATTGGGAATACCTGCTTTAAAAGAGAGATGTACATAAGTATCCATATGTGAGTAGGAAAGATGGTCAAAGGGCATTACTGGAATATGTGTTAATTGACAGGCATGTAAAAGAGAGACTTTTGGATGTTAATAGCTGAGAGGGGCAGCTGGAAGGATGTCTGATCACTGTCTTGTGAAGAAGGTGAAGATTTGTAGAAGTTTTCAAAAAGGAAGAAAGATTGTTGCAGAGATGAGAGTGGTGGGAGTAAGTGAGCTCTGAAAGGAGATTTGTGTGAGGAAGTACCAGGAGAGATTGAGTGTAGAATGGCAAAGG
>JAUTXX010520416.1:0-16042 GCA_032273605.1 Panulirus laevicauda | reverse complement strand
ACGGCGCGGTGACTGGGTCATCAATAGTTACCTGGACACTCAATTTACATGATACACCTCATATTCTGATGAAGATTAAGTTTAATTAAGTTAGATATAGTTAGGTTGAATTATGAAGTAAGTCGGACCCATATGAATCATGTTTACGTAATTTGGGTTTGATTTAGGTATACTTACTTTGTACCGAACCTCACATTAACCAGACGCACTAACAACAACACAATAGACAGTATTCTACTCAAAATCTGAGATTTGATATTTGAGATAAAGATATTTTCCCCATAATGATAAAGCTACTTCAATGTGCATCTTGTATTAGATGGTGAACATATCTATAATCATTGTGAGGAAGTGTGAGGCCAAAATTTATCATGGTTCTGAAAATAACGTTTTGTTTTGCATTTTTTTTTGCTTTTCTGTATTTCATGTATACTTATACTTATATCTATAAGATTATCAAAAATACTTGCACTTTTTATGTTGTACCAAACACGCACATCTTGCTGCAGAGTGCCATTGCAAATGACTAATACCAATATTTTTAAATCTCTTCCTGCAAACTTTGATCGGAAATAAGAGAAAGATTTCCAAGGAAATGTGTTATATTTTATATACATATCATTCATGACTTACGTCTTGATTATTTGCGTATCATCATATAAGAGAACAAAGGTTTCACACCCATACATCTATTAAAAGTTCCTTCATGGATTCATACAAGGTCACGCATGATTCATACATTTGTAAATCTTGGCGTGACTACCACTATTACATCACTGATTCTTTGCGTAATACATCTATCAGAAATCTTCAAATTACATTAAGAATTTGGATCTACTTGGCTTTGCTTTTCTGATTCTGTTTGTCAATAGAATGGTATCATCTGCATACAGCCGTCACAATACTCATGGGGAAACATATTGACAAATGGCGTATATAATGTGCTTCGAACCCTAGTGAAGCTATATCACTGTCATCTTATCCTGAATGTTGTGCTTCAATATTGTTTTACTGTATTAATTCTCATGTAAATGACGACTTATGTCTAAGTTAGGAATACATTATATGATATAGTAATTATGTAAGGAGTACCTTGATAGAGATATTGCCGGTTTGATAGCGAGAATGATACGTAGGAATATGCAAATGATAGAAACCTTGGCATGAAAAGAGAGTCATTGACATGATCTTGGCATTATTAGTAATTACATTGCGTAAAGCTGTGTATGCGTGCAAGTCATGCTAGCCAGGTGACAACCTCAAATTTCTTACCTTTAAATCCTCATAATCATAAGATAATATACGAAGTTGGGTCTCCCAGCTTAACACGGACAGTCTCATGAATGTGTTTAGTCAATGTAAGATGGCTAATGTCTCACAGGAGTTTGGAAATATGCGAAGTTTTGCCTGGATGGCGTGATGGTGGATTTGAATTTGGCGGGTGTTGGGTCAGCCAATGGCGGCGGCGACAGTGGCGACGAATCAGCGAATCGAATTCCACGTCAAGCCAGTTTGCGGTCGTCAGGCAAAGGGTGAACATTATTGGTGATCTTTGGGACTAAATTCGTAATAAACACACACCATGGCTGAACAGTAGGTTTATTTGGCTCATAAGTTGTCTGAGGACCTGAAATAATGATTACCGTAGGGGTTAGATGTGTATAGGAGAGTGTTTGATGTGAATTAAGTACCGGTTCTCCTGCGCCCCCGTGGCTTCGGTCAGTTTTCGTCACAAATGCGTCGAATATCGTATTTTCATGCGTTTCCCCACCATGAATACGCATCTTTGACCTAACTTGTATGAATGATGGCTTCCTGGGTGATGGAGACGTAGAGTAAGACAATATACGGGAGGGTGAGGCATGGCAGCGTCCCGCCTTCAATTTTGCTCCGTCACTACCTGGGGCTTGGGTCACCCACCCATGTATCTTCCTCAACTCATTTACGTCATTTTAATTGCCCCATCGGCCGTAATGGACACGTCTGCCTGTTCTTGACGAGCTGAGCTCACTGGTTGAGAGCAATTATGGCGATAATGATGTGTATTATGGGTAGGGAGGCGATGTTTACAGGAAACAAAGGCATGAGAGAGAATGGGTCCACTCAGCTGATTGCTGACCATGGGACACAACGTGTCCCAAACTTGGGACTTCCTACCATGACTCATACCTCATCCTACCATGTACCATACCTCATCCTTCGACCTGGACTCGACCTAAACTTGTGTATATATTTTTTCTTCGACCTGAATAATATTTACTTAGACCAGGTCTTCCTTTCTGTAAACCTGGAGGTCCAGTGTTGCCTGGACGTAATGCAGATATGTCTCACCCTTTGAAGAATTGATTTCATACACCATTTAAACCTACTTTGTATTTTGTGTTTGTTATCCCCCGTACAAAAAAAAAAGTTCTGCTTTAAACTATAAGTAAATTCTACCTTCATCCATCTTAGATATCTTGTCCAAGTGTGAGGTTATGGAGGAGGAGGTTCAAGGATGAGAAGTAGATCGAGTGAGAGAAGAAGGAACAGGACTGAAGGATGTGGATGAATGCAGTGTTGAGGCATTAGTGTCTTTGGTTATTTGTCGAAGAAAGGAAATCATTGATGAAAAAGGAGTAAAAATGTAGGAGGCAGTACAGAGCCTTGGTTTTGTTTGAATTGTTAGGGATTTATGCAAATTTTTGCTTTATTAATGAAACAATAAGTATGAATAACACTTTTATATCATGGTTTTTTTTTCCAGCTGCAATTTGCCACATGACCCAATATGGGTTCAATCAAAATTCTTTGACTGGAATTTTGTGAGTTTTTCGGTCAATTCTTTAACTTTTACAAATATTGGAAGAGTTCCTGTCTGCTGGTGTATCCCTTTGTCCAACTAAATGATGGTAGAGCATTTGTTTAGTTTAATATTCACCTAACCAAAATTAGGATGAGCTGGGCTGGGCTACCTTATGTTGCCTTGAAATAACTAGTATGGTTGTATCTTCAGAAGATGTATTTAATCGTTCAAATTACTTTTTTTCCAGATTTTTAGAGGCTTTCCTAGTTTCTGGGGTTCACGTAAGTTTGGAAAATGAGGGACAGTAGTGGATTTACTGGGTTTGGGATTCATTCTTCCTTTACAAATTTCTTGTGTCTGACACAAGGTAGTTGCCTTGTGAAGTTATCAGAAGTCAATAATCAAGTAGCGTAAGGAGAGTTGATTCTCGTCAGAAAAATTATAATCGTAGTGTTTTCTTACTATCTCGTAAGCTGTTTCACTGTGGTTCACAAACCATTTTGTTGTCCACAACCCCCCACAACATCCACAGAGCAGCATTGAGAGCAAAATAGAATAACTGAGGGTTCCATGCCAATTAAAAGTAACTTGAGTAATTGAATAGAAGATACCTTCAGACTAAACTGGATAAAACTAAAGAATGGGAAAAAGATAAAGAGAACAGTAGCAAGTGAGGAGAGGATAGTCGAGCATGAGGAAAAGATTTGAGTGCTTACCAAAAATCGCAGGATTTGCTTGGAGACTACCAGTTTTGGAGGAAGTAATAAAAGTATGGGAAAGAGCTCCAAATTTATTTTATTGGGAAAGAAAATAGGAAAACTGTAATTAGACCATCCTTAGTTGGAGAATGTACTATATGAAAAAGTGTTTAACAAGCATAGTTGGAAATACCAACATTTGGTACAATTCTGATATTTAATCGTGTGCCTTGAAGAATGGTACCGGTACCAGCTTCCTGTCTTTTATGATAACATGTGATGTAGACAGAGTTAGAATTAAGTACAGTACAATGTTATGCAGACAACATCAGAGTAAGTAAATTAAATTTAGAAAGCTACAAAGAGGCATAAATGAAGTCTTTCACTTGGCTTTCCCAAACAGTTTCACTGGGGATTAATTTCAGCTCCAGCATTGGTGAAATGAAGGAAAGCAATACAGAATAGTGAACAAACATAGATACCCTCGTATCTATGTTTGTGAAAGCCTACAGGGAACACCGTATCTGTGAAGAGAGTTTGCAAAATCTCATCATAAGTACTTACACAGAAACAGGAAATGGCGATCAAGTATAATGAAGAATAATAGAAAACATACGATTTTGTAATTATGAAATAAGTGAAATATTTTAGTTTTGAATTTTGCTCTTTGGTAATTCATGAGGTAATTTTTTTTATACCATGTTTTCCGAGTATTTTTGTTATTGTGTGTAAACTTATAGTGTGCATTTTTTTTTTCTAGGGAGGACTTGGCCACAGCTATACTTAAAGAGAAGAAAAAGCCCAACCGCCTCATTGTGGAAGATGCAGTTAATGATGATAATTCAGTGGTTGCACTTAGCCAGGCTAAGATGGATGAACTTCAGCTCTTCCGTGGAGACACAGTGCTGATCAAGGGCAAAAAGCGCAAGCAGACAGTCTGTATTGTGCTTTCAGATGATACCATGTCAGATGACAAAATTCGCATGAACCGTGTTGTAAGTGGTTCCTTTGAGATTCCCAGTTTGTTGATTTAGTTATATCCCAACACACAAAAATGGTTTTGGTAAATTGTAGATATGACATTATATTTATGTAAGATATGGCTAAGGTTTTCATTGTCATTTTTAAATCTTTGTGTCATATGTGTATTTATTGTTTATTATGTAAATGATAGATGAAGGAAGAGAAACAACATTTAATACATGATTGCTCTGTGCAGAGTATCTGCATTTCAGCCTAAGTGCAAGGTGATCAGGCTTGTCACAGGAGTTTTTATAATTTTTAACATAGGAAGTAAGTTGTGAGTGCATTTTCCACAGTTGTATTCATTGTTGATCTGAACAAAGAAAACTTTTCAGGTGAGAAACAATCTACGCATTCGATTGGGTGATATTGTAGCCATCCAGCCATGCCCAGATGTGAAATATGGCAAGAGAATACATGTCCTCCCAATTGATGACACTGTGGAAGGTTTGACGGGTAACATCTTTGAGGTTAGTGCTGGTGATCAGACGCTGCATTTTAATTGCATTATATTGTCATAAGTTTTTGGCAGAATGCAAGCTGGACAAGAATAAATATTTGAATTACAGAGGTATGCTCATTGATTATATCAAGTATGGTTTATAGATCATCTGACTTAGGAGTATTGTGGTTTCAGGAAAGGCAGAAGGTATACGGACCAGGGGTTTGCTGTGTAGAATTTTTGAGAAAGGCATGAAGATAATGAATTTTATATAACATTTACAGTTGTGTAGAAAACCTGTGATAAGGTTGTGGAAGGCACTTCATACATATGGCATAAATAGAAAGATATTGAATGTAATGGAGGTTTTTACTGGTTGAGTAAAGTATTTGTGCATGCAGGGAGGGAGAAGGATGAGCAGTTCTCAGTGGAGGTGGGCCTTCATGAAAGGTGTGTGACATCACTATCGATGTTTGATCTGTTCATAGGGTGGGGTTGATGGGCATTAGAGGGGAATTAGTTTTTATTTGTAGATAGGTGGCAGATTTCTGGAAGAAACACCAGAACTTGGTGACAGAGTATAGGAGTGTGTGTGAAAGTAGGAAAGTGAGACTTATTGTGAATGAAATGCGAGGTAGGTGCAGGAGGGGGTGGGGACGAGACAGGTTGGATTGAGTACAAGACAGGTTGGGTTGAGTGCAAGGGTGAAGGGGAGGAAGTGGAGTATTTTAGGTACCAGGGAGTTGATTTGGCATTAGATGGAACCTTATGGGCTGAAATAAATCATCAGGAGCATGTTGAACAGAAAATGGTCTCCTTTGATGTGAGAAGAACCTCAGCCAGACTACATTTCTTTTCATCCTTTGATGATGATATATCCTTGCTGATGGTTACTTTCCATTCACGATGTAACCACTTGCAGGTGAAATCTGGTGACCCCCCTCAATTATTATTTTGTATTGGAAAATATTTCTTTTATTTGACAATTGTAATTGATGTGAAAATTAGAAATCATCGAAAGATTATTGAAAATGCTGCTTAATGATTAGGTGGCAGATTTTTTTTTATGCTTGGGAAAATTTTAAGTTGATTTTGATTAAACTTAGTATGCCTTATGGTTCTGTACACATGTAGGGTTCTTATGAATTTAGGTGTGTGCATATACTGAGATCGTTCCAATTGGATTCAATGAGTTATTGTCTTATAGATTAAATATTGGGTTGATTTTGCCTTAATTATTCATATATTGAAGCAGCTGATTATTGTTTGTGTGTGATAACTAGATTATAGTAAAGCATTGATGGTAGATTTGCTCATATAGGAATCTTATGGATGTTCTGAGTGTGCCACCATTATTTTGATTGCAAGGGGATAGTTGTAACAGATAAAACAAATATCATTGGACATCAGTATGTTAAAAAGCTTATCTAAGTTACACATTGTAATGCATTGATTATTCTTTTTCAGGTGTTTCTTAAACCGTACTTTTTAGAGGCTTACCGACCCATTCATAAAGGTGACCTGTTTCTTGTACGTGGAGGCATGAGAGCAGTTGAGTTCAAAGTGGTTGAGACTGATCCAGCTCCATACTGCATTGTATCCCAGGACACTGTTATTTACTGTGAGGGTGAACCAGTAAAGCGAGAGGTGGGTGGATATGTGCGAGATATCTTGTTGCTTTTCTTTATACATTTCCATTGCTTTCTTCTGTGATATATGAAACTTTTCAAATGAATTATGGGTTGTCAAGGACTGAAGATGTGTTTTGTAAAGAAATCCTTGGATAGTGATAAGGTTGAAAGCTTCTTCTGTTATGGTGGGTTTGGAGGATGTATTTGATAGGGTGATGGAAACCTGTATCTGTGGTATGATAGCTGAAAGTAAGAGGAACTAGAATTTGAAGCAGTTGATTGTATTTGGTTAATGAAATGCTGAAAGTTAGGTATTTCAGATGAGGCCAGAGAAACGTATGTTGATTGTGTGAATGAGAGAATGTCTCTGCAGACAAACATATTATATTATTGGAATAATTAGAGAATTGCTTGATCAGTTGGAAAGATTTTGTTCACATGTATGGTTGTACAAATTGAGGTTATATGCTTAAATTGAAAGACCAGTACTTCTTTACATCCTTAGTAAAAAATGTTTATCCAGGTTTTTATGGCCTCTTGTTATTCATTTGCTGCATCTCTTGAACTATTCCACATCAGTATCATTATGCTGATTGAGAGACTCGAAGGCTGTTATCATGGCCCCTGCTCTCTCTTCTCCTCCATGGTGGACAGCTTTATAGTCACTCTGTCTTTCATTGTGTGTCTGTTTACATAGGAGTCAAGACATGGTACATGTTTACAGATAAAGAGAAGGGGCAACGTATGTGTAACATACTCTTCCAGAAACACACAAATAGTGATCACAGTAAGTAGATGTTTACAAGATGCTGATAGGTCTTACCTCTTAGTTGAGAAATAACAGCAGTGGTGACAAAATGCACTTATGTTTCAAATTTGGAGGATGGTTAAATGAAACAGTGAAAATGTAAGGACATTTTGAGGAAATTGATAGAAAAATTTATGACGAAGTATTTAAGGATGTAGTTATTTAGTTATTATTGAATCAGGGCATGTGTAGCGTAAGGGGTAAACCATGGAAAGCTTCGTGGTGCCTGGATGTGGAAAGGGAGCTGTGGTTTCGGTGCATTACACATGACAGCTAGCGACTGAGTGTGAACAAATGTGGCCTTTGTTGTCTATTCCTAGTGCTACCTCGTGTGCGTTGGGGGGGAATTGGGTGCTGTCTTTCATTTGTGGTGGGATGGTGAAGGGAATGGATGAAGGTAGCAAGTATGAATATGTACGTGTGTATATGTGTGTATGTCTGTTTATGTATGTGTTGAAATGTATAGGTATGTATATGCGCATGTGTGGGCGTTTATGTATATACATGTATATATGGGTGGGTTGGGCCATTCTTTTGGCTGTTTCCTTGTGCTACATTGCTAACTCGGGAGACATGACTAAATATAATAAAATAAAATTAATATATATTTAGAACGTGGCTAGGAGTGTGACATATAACATGGGCCTTGGGGAAAATAATTAACTCCCCCTCCTCTCAACAGCAGGGCCATTTATTTTTTTTTAACTTTTTAAGAACTTTAAAAAATCCTGAATTGGACAGCAGTGACCTCATAAGAAAAGCAAAATGCATGTAGTGTATTATGCAACCATGTTGAAGTGAGGATGAGGGTTTTTGCTTAACATTTGAGATGGGATTTAAAAAAAAATGAGGAGTTGAGGCTCTGATACTATGACCTCTTCTCCCCTGTATGGCCAGCATGTCATGTAATAGGTTGGTTAAGAAGAAATATGCCATTACAGTTGAAGAGTTATTGAAAAGAGATAGATCACAGGAGTAGATTTATGGAATGAGAGCAATACTTAAGGTTAGGGATATTTCAGATGAAGAATTTTTAGGAATGATTTGATAGTTGGTGCAGTTAGTGTTAGTTTGTACAATTGATCTTTGTTCTCAGTGAATCAGCTTGATATGTAAAGTGGAAATGTAAGAAGCTCTTATGTAAGGATTGAATTCTATGTTTAAAAACTTAAGGTTTGTTACGGCTGAATGATATGCATGAGTTAACGTACCCTTTTTCGTCTCAATAGAATTGATGAAAAGTGAGTGTAATTTATGATTTGTTGCATAGTAGATTGGGAAAGACAGCTGCATATCCAGTCCAATGCTGAATCTAATTTCTGTTTGGAATTTGAGTTAATTGATATTGTTTATGATTAAGTGAGGATTGTTTAGTTTTCCTGATGCAGTCAACTATTTTGTGGTCTTGTTGTGCCATGCAAGACAGGTGAGCTAATTGGCAGTCACCTTGGAACTTTTTCCTCTTTTTTTTTTCCATATGTCAACACAGACCTTTTTTGCTTGTATACAGTCATGTCCAAACTTTTTCTTCCACTCTTTCAAAATTTCCTGTTTAGTCTGCATAAGTTTAAGTTTAAGTTGAGATGTATAGGTGTGTAAATTGCGAGTGTGGACGTGTGTATATACATGTGTACGTGGGTGGGTTGGGCCATTCTTTCGTCTGTTTCCTTGCGCTACCTCGCTAACGCGGGAGACAGCGACATAGGTTAAAAAAAAAAAGAAAGTTTAAGTAGATGCATTGCTGTTCTCAACCTCATTGAATGATTTAGGAGGTGTTGGTCAACTTACCCTCAGTATAGTTTCATACATTCCGGCACGAAGGAGCAGCTTTGATTATCTTTGCAACATCCAGCATGCAAAATTCTTTGTTCCATGAAGATCCTTTTGGTGAAGTGTTATGATGCTGGAATGTATTTATGGGAGACTTGTAACACATAAAGTTACTGATAAGTGCATGAGATGCTTGGCCTGATGCATTTAGAAATAGTAATGTTATTAAAAGTAGTCTTGGGTTATTATGCAATGAAATTTTTCTGTATATAGTCTGAAGTATTTTACTTGAAAAAATTTTTTGTTTTGAATTTAAGGAGGAGGAGGAGCAGTTAAATGAAGTGGGTTATGATGACATTGGTGGGTGCAGAAAACAGTTAGCGCAAATTAAGGAGATGGTAGAGTTGCCTTTGCGCCACCCATCGCTCTTCAAAGCCATTGGTGTTAAGCCTCCCCGAGGTAAGTTGTACCAGTTCTCTTCTTTTCTGATATACTTATCTTTTATTTTTGGGCTGGTTGTAAAACTGTATTATATTTTTATTTACTTTTGGTATTTAGCAAGAATTATTTCCTCAAAGGTTTTTGTGTTAACCAAATGCAAGTCATGTAATTGGGAGAGGAGTTCAAGATGATAGGTAGTATGTTATTTCTGAGTTGGTGAAATATATTAGTCTGAGATGTTTTGGGGTGGAGAGAAGGCAAGTTGGGGAGTTTGTAATTACAAGGAGTCTATCATAGTATGATTAAAGGGGTTGATGAGAGGATGACCAACTGTGACATGGGAAAATAGAGTGGAAGAGTACAAAAGAGAGAGAAATGGGAAAGAATGTGTGGAATGGTGTATGTGAGGGTGGCATGTAAGGACAAGTGGAGACTTTTTTCCAATGGCCATCCCTTAATAAGAGTTCTTGGAGGAAAAGGATATCAGATATATGGATAGATCATAATATAGTATATTTTCAAGGAGTTAAACATAATTGATACTTAGAAAATTGCATGCAATTCTAGCATGCAATCAAATATGGTTATGTATAAGTTGGTAGCTCCTTACATTTTTTGGTGTATTTAACTGAATAATTAATAGGTTGCTTCATTTGGAAGCCCCCTCCATTAGTTGCTTGGTATTGAGTTGAGTTTTTCTTTATAGTAATTTGCCATTGGCTTATATGTGAGGGTTGGAGTTCATTTGCTATATAATTGTAATGTATGTTTTTCCACAGGGATATTGTTGTATGGCCCACCAGGCACTGGAAAGACTCTGATTGCCCGTGCTGTTGCAAATGAGACTGGGGCATTTTTCTTCCTGATTAATGGTCCAGAAATTATGTCCAAATTAGCAGGTGGGTGGAAATGCTTAGTCACACAAATTCACGTACATGCATGCACTTTAGATCCTGAATATCAAAGGCTCGTGGCTGAATCCTGGGCAAGATAGTCAGCCCAAAGCCAACCCAACTCTTCATCCACTGGGCAAAACCACAGATGAAGAAGTGTGATGTTTATGTGTCTATTAGGTGAGCACTGTACAGTTGAGGGGTAAGTTTTGTAAGTCTTCAGTATAGAAGTTGCATCTAGGGCATGAAAGGACTTGCACAATGTCAGATTGGTGCATGTAATTTTTGGAGAGATGATGATGTCCAGAATGCAGATGAGAAAGGAGAACACATGCTTAAGTGTAATATCAGAAGGGTTTATTTCTGGAGTGAATTTTAAAACTTGGTTGGGAGAGCAGTCATTTAGTGTTTGTCATATTGTTATTTAGGTTCCTGAAATGTGAAGCTTCTCATTTTTACTTGGCGTTGATCATCAGTTATGAAATGGTTCATATCAAAGGGGTTTAGTAATGTTGCAAAGAAATGGATGCTAGGCATATTAATGCTAGACTGCATTAGAATTAGTTTTGGGTAATTATGCAGGGGCTGTGCTTTTGGTGCTATGCACATGACAGCTTGAGAATGGATGAGAACAAATTAAGACAGTTTCTTTGTCTGTTCTTGGCACTATGTTGCAAACTTGGGAAATGGCAAACAAATATGAAAGAAAAGAAGTTCTGTCTATGTGTCTATCCCTTTCATGCTCATTCCCTTTGCCATTTCCCACAATAGTGCCAGGAGTAGATGAAGAAAGGTCCCCATTCACTTGTTTTTATTGTATGGTGTTGAAATTCCAGTCAGTGGTTTGTAGGAGCACGGAAGATAGAATGGAGCTGCAGTGGCTTGTGTATCTTTGACAATTAAAGTTGTGGGATAGGAGGAGCATGGTTTTCTTCCTGTGAGGACTCAAAACTACTTTGACTTTGAAAAATAATCCCTTATTTCGTGTGTAATGATAGGTTTGCTTTACACAGATTAGGGCTTCCTTTATTTGGTTCTCCAAATTCATGTGTAATGCACTAGAACTACAGCCCACTGTCTTCAACCAGGCCCCTCAGATCTTTCTGTGATTTCGCCAGGCTGCTTCATATTCCCTGGTTCAGTCCATTAACATGTCGCCTCCTGCATATTACATTGCCCCATTTCACTCTCTCCCATGCATGACTTTCACCCAGGCACTCAAAGTCTTTTTCTCTCCATCCCTCTGTCTCAAGGTTAGTGTTGCCCATCTTGTCCCCTCAACTTCTGGTACACATATCCACTTTGTCAGCCTCTCCTCACTCATTCTCTTCATGTGTCCAGACCATTTTAGCACACCTTCTTTGGTTCTTTTCGTAGTACTCTGTCAAACCACCTCACACCACCATATTGTCCTCAGCTATTTCATTTTCAACATATCCACCCTATTTGCACATTCTCATCTGTAGCACATGCCTAGTATTCATCAATATTGTTAGGACTACTATTGCTTCAGACATGTTCACTTAAGCTGTCTTACATATTGCTCTTTGCTTCCAGGACCTATCCTGTTACAAATCGTATGAATGTATTCAGAATTAATAAGTATGTCTCTTTGGGAGATTTGAATGTAAATCTACTTATGTCTCGAGATTGGAAGTCAAACATTTTTTGTTATTGTTGGTCCCAAGAAAAATTTTTGCATTTGTAAAATATGTAATCTGCGTATAGGTTTGACTATATACCTTCAAAATGTACATATAGGTTTTAACAAGCTCTTGTTTTTCAGGTGAATCTGAAAGTAATCTTCGAAAAGCATTTGAAGAGGCAGAAAAAAATTCTCCAGCTATTATTTTCATAGATGAAATTGATGCCATTGCTCCAAAACGTGAAAAGGTATGAGAATAGACAATAATAAGTTATTCGTATTCACAACACTAGAAACTACTTTAAGCTTTATTTTACCATATTAATGTCAGATAAAATGATGTTATTGGTTATCTCCCGCTGAGGCCTCAAATATATTCAAGATGTCATACAGTTTGAAATAATAACCCTTTTTTCCTATGTAATGATAGGTGTGAATTCACAGATCAGGGCTTCTTTTATTGGGTTCTACATTACAAAAAAAATTTTGACTGGTTTAGTTTGTTTTTTTGCCAGAACTTGATTTATTTTGTTCTATACAAAGCTATTCCATTGGTTCAGTGTGCTTTTGTAATTGGAGATTCAGAGTGATGGAAGGTTGGAGTGAAGGAGGTTATGAAGTATTGGGGCCTGATCATTCAGGTGTGTGAAAGGTTTGCATGGGGAAAGAGTGAATTAGATCATTGGTGTATGGGAGGCACTATGCTTCCATGAGTATGTGAAGCTTTCATGGTGAACATCTGAATCTGAATAGTTTTTGGATCTTGCTGGGGATGATGGGATCAATTATCAGTACATTATACATGACAGCAATAGTTTAGGCGTTTATAGATGAGGCTGTCATCTGTTCTTGATACTATCTTGTCAAAGGCTGGAGACGCATTTAGGGTCAGAATAACTTAAAACCCTTAATTTACTCAAAATTTTGTGATGTGCCTATTAAAACAAGGTTTATTCTGTAACAAAGCCTGAATCATAACTTCAAGAAAATTCCACGTTCGGCCCTGAAACTTGATACAGATGGTTTTAATAGTTTCCAAATAACACTTCTTCCTGCTCTTATTTCACTTCCAGTAACTATGTTGCAGTGCTGGTGACAAATTATGAAACTCAGTTTTAGTGTATATATTGTGGACATTCTTTTTGTTTTGAAAGTATTCATGTACGTAATTCAATCTTTGCTACCCATATTCCATGTTTATTATTTTTTCATTATACTTTGTCGCTGTCTCCCGCATTAGCGAGGTAGCGCAAGGAAACATATGAAAGAATGGCCCAACCCATCCACATACACATGTATATACATAAATGCCCACACATGCCCATATACATACCTATACATTTCAACGTATACATACACAGACATACACATATATACACGTGTTCATATTCATACTTGCTGCCTTCATCCATTCCTGCCACCACCCTGCCAAACATGAAATGACACCCCCCTCTCTCCGTGTGCAGGTGAGGTAGCGCTAGGAAAGGACAACAAAATCCATATTCGTCCACACTCAGTCTCTAGCTGTCCCAGTGTTCCATGTATCCTTCTTAAAGTCATTATCATCCAGGACTCTGTACTTTCCCATCACTCTAGTTTATTTTTAGTTCATCCATTCATCTCATTGGTCTACATAATTACTGTAATAAACCTAAAATTCAGAATTAATTTTATTTGTTTTTATGAAAGAATGATTTACTTAGCAGATGTAATTGGTTTGATAACATGCATGTATATTGCTCAAGGCATTGCTGCTGATGAATGGGAGGCTTGTTTTCAGAGTAATGGATATTGCCCTCAAAAATTGTAGAAGAATTTGATTAATATTGTAGTATTTTGCAGACACATGGAGAAGTTGAGCGACGCATAGTTTCACAGTTGTTGACATTAATGGATGGTCTGAAACAGCGCTCACATGTTATTGTTATGGCTGCCACTAATCGACCAAACTCTGTCGATCCTGCTCTAAGGCGCTTTGGTCGTTTTGACCGAGAAGTTGACATCAGTATCCCAGACACAACAGGTAATGTGATTGTAATTTTCTATAAAGATTTTTTCATCTCACAAGGCTGCATATTTTAGTACTTCACTACTTTTCATATTTGTTTGCCATTTCCCACAATGAGTTGGTGTTAGGACAAGACAAAATATGAAGTAAGATTACACCCTTTGATAAACTAGACTTACCTTCACTTCAGTTAGTTATCAGTAGTTTATTTTTTGGCTTTGGTTGTTCATAGAAGTACCACCATGAGAGAAGTCGATCAGTTGCTTGTCATCCACTGATGGTTCTTCTCTGGACTTGGAAGTATATAAGGAATGAATGGTTTATCAGGGTGTCCTGCTAAATCAGTTGCACATCTAAACAGAAAACTGAAAGTACTATGACAGTTTAGGTATACATTGAAAATAGCTGTCTTCATATTTAGCAAGCCATTTGTATCCTACATAAGGCCAAAACTAAAATATGCCTCGAGTTTGATCACTGCATCTATAGAAGCACAAAGAGCTAATAGAAAATATCTGGAGCAGGGCAACAAATATATTATTAAAATAAAGAGACCTGTCAGAAAATATCTGGAGGAGGGCAATGAATATATTATCAAAATAAATAGACCTGTTCACAGCCTTGTAATTTTTAAAACTGACAGATGACTTAGACAGTGAGCAGTTCATTAAGAGATGTAGGGATAGAGCAAGCTGTGGACATAGCATGATATTAAGTAAGAAATTTGTGAAAAAGAAGGTTAAGAAATACTTTTACAGTATAAGAATGGTGGATGAATGGAAAAGAATGCCTGAAGATATGGTTAATGCAAACAAATATTTGAATTTGTATGATAGTAGAAAATGTTCAAGAGATTGGGCCTTATGAGTACAAAACTCCCTCCCAGTATAGTACAGATATGTAGTTACAAATGGATTATAACAGTCTCAAACCATAGGGATGTTCATAGGCTTTACACATTCCTTCAGATATTGCTATTTTGTAATTTCTAAATGGTGATTCCCCTACTTTGACCTTTCTCTCCATTTATGTATCTTTGTGCATATTGATGCAGCTCTTACTCTTTGTGCTGACATTTGATATCATCTGCTCATTTATTAAAGTGGTACCATATTGTAAAGTGTTTTTGAAGATAAACTGAACAACAATTATGATTAATTAGAGGTCATTGTTTTTACTTGTTGCATGACCATGCTTCAGATGATAAGAAATGGTGTTGATTTTTGTTAAATTTTGTTAGCAATATTATTAGGTTTTTGATAGTGATTGTTTTGTATAGTAGACAGCATTGATATTCTCAGGTCGTCTGGAAATACTTCGTATTCACACAAAAAACATGAAGTTGTCGGATGATGTAGATTTGGAGCAAATAGCTGCAGAAACTCATGGCCATGTAGGTGCTGACTTGGCTGCACTTTGTTCAGAAGCTGCTCTTCAGCAGATTCGAGAAAAGATGGATCTCATTGATCTTGATGATGACCAGATTGATGCTGAGGTGAGAATGCCTGTTCTTCAATATATTTACAGTTTGACAGTGCTGCAGGGGATTTATTCTGAAAAAACGTTTTTTAGATGGCTAATGAAAAATGATGAATTGAGAATGATGGGTAAAGGCTCATGGATTGTGTGACACAAAGAGTACAGCAAGTTGTTGATACTAATATTTCTCTTCTTTTAGGTACTTAACTCCTTAGCAGTAACAATGGAGAACTTTAGATTTGCCATGGGTAAGAGCACACCATCAGCTCTCCGAGAAACTGTTGTAGAGGTACCCAACATCACCTGGGATGACATTGGTGGACTAGAAAATGTTAAGAGAGAGTTGCAGGTTAGTTTAGAATGAGGCTTAAGTTTGAAACCAATTTGTAGGAGTATAAGCTAGAGATTGCATTTATTGA
>JAUTXX010520405.1:0-10459 GCA_032273605.1 Panulirus laevicauda | reverse complement strand
AGAGATAGAGAGAGAGAGGAAATGAAGGGGAGGGGCACAGGATTAGTGAGAAGAGCATCAGGGGGTGAAGGAATGTTAGAATCATCCAAGGTGGAGTTAGAGGAGAAACTAGAACCAAAGAGAGTTGCTTTGTCTACGGGAGAGACAGTTATAGTACCATCAGAACGGAAAAGTGAAGAAAAGGCAGAGCGGCAGAAGTTGATAGCGATGCCGTTATTCAAGGTTCAGAATGGCAAATCAATTAGATGAAGAGAGGTTATCACACTTCCTTTGAAAAATAGAACACTTTCCCTCACGGATAATGACTTGCAATGATTACGAGCGGTGTTAAATGCTGAATGGGAGTCAGAGGAAGGAGAGTTCTCCAACCCCGATATCCTTGATCCCTTGTCTGAATGGCTTCAGAACAGGAATGGTTGAACCATGAATTGGAAGAAGAGGTCGTCTTGGAGGAAGAGTGTATAAATGCTTCCATTCCTGTATCAAAACCCTCTGCTATGCTTTTGCCGGAGACGGGAGCATCTTTACACATCAGAGAGTGATTTACCCAAAGAAAGTCAGAAAAGGATTTACTTAAGTTATTCCAGTCATCTTTGTTAACGTGACCATATTTACGGTGAGAAGGGTCTGCTGGAGGGGGAGGTGCCGTTCCGATAGATACATTTTTGACAGTTTGGTCAGATGACCCAACTAGTGAGACGTGCAGCTCCTGCGTGAAGGATTAGTGGTGAAGAATAGATCCAGAATATTAAGACTGTGGTCACAGCGGTCAGGAATAGAGGTGTGGTGGGTGATAATTTGCAGCATATCATCGAGAGTGGAGAACGTAAGGGTTTCACTCCCCCCATCATCAGTATGGGAGGAATTCAACCATTCCCTATGGTGAACGTTGAAATCCCTTAGGTAGAGGATCTCGGCTTGCGGGTGAGTGTCACAATCTAAGGACAGAAGTTTAGGTTGTTGAAGATAGATATAAAATCTGTAGAATTAGGAGAGGAGTTCACGTAAAGAAGGAAAAGTGTGGTAGTTGGAGACAGACTTTGAGCCACTTATAATCAAAGTTTGGGGACTCATGGTCCTCGAGGCGAGCCACAGGTGTGTTGAGGTTGGTATAAGCACAAACTTTACCACCTCTGAGCCGGAATCGTGAGTGGAGGTTATAGTGAGAGATGAGAAAGGAGCTAGTGAGAACATCTTTAGACAATTGGGTCTCAGAGAAAAGCAAGATATTATGATAAGTGTTTAGCAGAAGAGAGGATACTAGACGCCACTAATGTTAGTAGAGTGAATAAAGAGGCAGGTCTCTTAGAGTGGGGAAGGTCGTGGGTTTGCGTTGTAATATTCACAACCTTCACCATCATGATTAACCTTTGTCTTGTTTCATTTTACATCAGTAAACCTTATGTTGTGTTGTTATTGTTGTTGTTGTTGATCGTTGTTGTTCTCCATGTATTAGCCATTGTTGTCAGAAATGTATAAACCTCTATTATGTATATAAATATTAAACTGCATTTTATGTTGGTTTCAAACTGTCGTGTGAGGGGTAATTATCCTTCTGGGATTTCACGTTCCTTTCATCCAAGTGTTCACCTTCACTACCCACCACATTAGGTAATTTTCCTATCCAGTATAGCTGGTAGGTTGGTCTGGCAATCTGGGAAAGTGTTTTGAGCTCTTGTATTGAATCAGGAGGTCCTTCTCGTTGCCAAAGACTAGTCATGTTGCCTTTATGACCAAGCGAGGTCTGCCTCTGTAGCGACCATATCCTCCACGTATGAATGGCTGATTACCTCCCCCGAAACACAACGCTACGACACTTGAGCATAAAGGTACGACACTTACGCACGAAACGAGCACGATCGTATGACACTTGAGCATAACGGTACGACACGACCACGACCGTACGACACTTGAGAACGACGGTACAACTCCTGGGTATAACGGCCTGGTCTTTGATCTGATCTTTAACACGAGTCAGGTCAGAGGTCAGGCTATTTTATGTTAGAGTCTTAGTTCTCAAGGGTCGTATGGTCTTGCTGAAGAGTCGTTTCTTTGTGCACAAGGAATAAGATCTTTAATAAAACATTACATAATGATAACATTAAAAGGAATTTCAGTATCTGTTTTCTTTAAGAAAGTAGAACGTAAGACAACCACTCAAAATACTAATGCACAACCAAGATCTTGGAAGAGGCAAGAGTGCATCAGCTTCAGAATTTATGTCACTATAATTTGGACTAAAATGGGATGGCAAGATCGATGTTGCCCTTTGAGTACCACCGGAAAAAGCTACGCACCAAAGAGGTAGGTCAAAGAAGACGAGTGAAGGAGGAATATTCAGAGGGCATAAAACCAGGGTCGTCCGAAGAGATGAGAGAGTGGATGGAGACCAGCCCTGCCACTGACGGAGACAGGATCGGGGTAGATCGTAGTGTTAGGATAGTAGTGAATGTGATGTATACGATCCTTACTGGATGGTGAATAAGTTAGGAAAAGACCGAATTGGGGAAACCAAAGTAGATATTGTTGGAGATGTAGAGGCGATACTTACTCGAGACCTAAGCTGATCTTTCCAGACGGATGGATGATGGATGGTCGGCTGGTGGTGTACATTGGTGTCAGCATGTCGACTTCCAGGATCGTTAACGTCTTCAACATTGGGTTATTATCATCACCATCAATCTAAGAATCTTCAACTGTTTCTTCAGGTGTTCAATTCTCTGACCACACAGGCCCCCACTGCAGTACGGTCCTTTATTTTAGGATGCCTGATAGCAAGGAGGAAAGATAAGACACAGGAGGAGTGGGTGTGGCCGTCTTAGTAAAGGATAACATAATCTTTCCAGATATACAGGTGGATGGTCCACACTGTGCATGTTTGTATGAGCGGGAGAAACCGTATACTGGTTTGCAGTAATAGTACATTTAACTACATGGATGAGGAAGTCTTTTGATGTAGAATGTTGTCTTAGACCTTGATTAGACTTTGTATCTCAAGTTTGCTCGGCAGGTTTAAAGATCAGAGATGTAATAGTGAAGATCCAGAAGAGGCAACGAAGATGGTAAAGGACTTGTTGTTGAGCAGTTCTTTGAAAGATGTATTGAAAGATCAATAAAAGGTCAGAAAGAAAACCTCAATGGAATAGATATAAATACTAATCTATCATGAAAGCAGAGGATGTATGAAAGAAACTGTGTGGTGAAACTATGAATGTAGGTAGTATGTGAAGTACGTATATAGAGATACCAGAATGTTGTATGATGAGAATATTCAAGGGATAGGTCCCCACAAGTGTAGAAATCCTTCCTCGTTCTGCACAATATGAAATACAACTGGGTAATTGTACACACACACACACACACACACACACACAGAGTAGCAGCCAAGACGTTCCTCAATCAACAAAGCTACGCTACGTTGAAAGGTTAAGGGCTACACAGGTGTTCACCAGGGAGGGGAGAGGAGAGATGGGTGACATGATAACAGCGTTTACGTTCTGAAATCACTTGGATGATGTCCACATTAATCGGTTCTTCACGAGGTGCAGTGCTAGAGTTACCAGAGGCCATGATCAGACGCTGAGACAGAGGCTAGTCATGATCAGTAGGTGGCTGGAATGGTCTGTTCAAGGAGACGATGAATACCAGCAGCTTACGGAGAGTTGAGTTTTATTGATGGTAAGGAACATGGGACCCCACCACGGTAAAACTCTTTCCCTGTAATGTATATATTGGTAATTATTTACACACGCTTTGACTTTATGAGTCATAATGATGATACTGCTGAACCTAGAATGCCATTTTCCACGGGGAAAATGAAACACAAGTTCCCAAGTGCACTTTCATGTAATAATCACATCATCAGGGGAGACACAAGAGAGAAATATAACAGTCAGTTGATATACATCGAAGAGACGATCTGCACTTGGGAACTTTTCGTGTTTCATTTTCCCTGTGGACTCATAGGAATACATATGTATATATAATCTAACTTAACCTAACCAGCTTAACAAAGGCTAGAAAAATGCTGGCTTGGGTTACAGATCTTCTGGTGATCTGTGAAAGATTCTTTAATGGACTAGGAACTGAACATGGAGGAGGATATGAGATGTGCATGGGATACAGGAATTGTTGTGTTGTTAGTGGGCAGAACCAGGACATATGAAGTGGTCAGGGGAAAGCCTCGAAAGGTCTGTAGGGCATATCTCTGGATAGGGGTACTGGATTTTATGCGTTATTTTTTTTCTTTTCATACATATTCGCCATTTCCCGTGTTAGTGAGGTAGCGTTAAGAACAGAGGACTGACCCTTAGAGGGAATACTCTCACTTGGCTCCTTTCTCTGTTCCTTCTTTTGAAAAATTAAAAACAGGAGAGGAGGATTTCTAGCCTCCTACTCCCTCCCCTTTTGGTCACCTTCTACGACGCACAGGGAATACGTGGGAAGTATCCCCAGCTGGAGAGTGGATGTCGGTGAATGAGGCTATTCTTTGTCTGCTCCTAGAACTACCTTGCTGTGCAGGACAGTGTAATTGATTATGAAAAATAATAATGATAATAGTAAATATAGTAATGATTTTGCCTCTAAGGTTCAGTCATCTGTTCTTGACTCTACTATGCTCACATGGGAAATGGTGAGCTTTTATGAAAAAAATAGTAATAATAAGGTTATTCTCTTATGTTTCAGATAATCTCTTCGTGTGAAGACTGTTGCACCAAAGGGTCAGCTGTGGTATGGGTTAGTGTATGTGGCTTATTGGCTACCCTTGGTCGGTGTCACCTCTCTCAGTCTTCTGAACTCAGCAGTATCCTCTGTCTCATTTCAAGTAAGGACATTATAACTTTTGTCTCCATCACCATAATTTTTTATCATTACCCATTTATGTAAGTGAAAATAATTACATTTTCAGTATTTAACCCTTTTACTGAGTAAGATTTTTTTGACTGTTGTATTGCACAGCACAAAAAAAAAGATGATACTTACAGAATGTCTTTATTTTTGTTTTATACATGGTCAACTTTCCCGTATTAGTGTGTTAGCACTAAGAATAGTTGAAAAAACTGCCCCATTTACTCACGTCTATAAAAAAAGTATACTTTCCTGCATATTGGCACATTAGGGGGAAGGGGATGTTGAGATGACAGGGTCTGACTCTGGTTGTGCCATGGGTCATTATTTATATAAATCTATGATGATTATGGGTGTTTCTTAGTTGTCATTTTGTTTTACATACATCTGAACACATGCACTGTATGTTTGTTTTACCAGACATGAGTTCACACATTCCAGCTGTTTATTCTCCCAGAGGGTTTTGACGACAAATTGGATACATGGCTTAGGAAGGTGTTATGAATATGTAATGTTGGTGGAAAGCTATTAGAAGCAATGAGGAATTTTTTTCAAGAGAGTGAGGCTTGTGTGCCAGTAGGTAGAGAGGATGATAAATGGTTCCAGGTGAAGGAGAGTCTGTGGCTGGGTATATGATGTCACCATGGCTGTTTGATTTATTTATGGATGGGATGGTGAGGGAGGTAAATGCAAGGGCCTTGGAGTGAGGGGCAGATTGGCAGTCTGTAAAGGATGAAGTGTCCTGGGAAGTGAGACAATTGTTATATGCTAATAGAATTGTGATAATGACAGATATGAGTGAGAAACTGTAGAAGTTGGTGTATTAGTTTGGGAGAATGTGTGAAAGGAGAAAGTTGAGAATGAGTAGTGGATAAAAGCAAGATTTGTAGGTTTAACCGTACAAAGAGACAGATTGTTAGGGGTGTGAGTGTTTGAATAAGGAAAACTTGCAAGGAAGTGTTGTGTTTTAGATACCTGAAAATGGACATGAATGTAAATTGAACCATGGAATCAGAGGTGAGTCATAGGATGGGTGAGGTAGCAAAGGTTTTGGGAGCATTGAGAAATGTGTGGAAAGAGATGTCACTATATGGGAGGGAGAAAACGGGTGTGTTTGAAGGTATATTAGTCCCAACATTGTTTTGTGGTTGCAAGGCATGGCTCATAGATGTAGATGTTTAGAGGACGACGAATGTGTCAGAAGTAAAATGTTTGAGGGAAATATTTTGTGTGAGGGGGTTTGATTGAATAAATTGTGTTAAGGTAAGAGAAAGGTGTGGTAATAAGGTAATAAGAAGAGTATGGTTTGAGAGAGTTGAGGAGGGTGTGCTGAGAATGAATGAGGAGAGGTTGACAGAAAGGATATATTTATCAGAAGTGGAGCGGACAAGGAGAAGGGGGAACCAAACTGGAGATGGAAGGTTTGAGTGTATAAGATTTTGAGTGCTTGGGACCTAAACACTTTGGAGGGAGAAAGTCATTCACAGGATCGAGTGAATTGAAGTAATAGAAACTGGGGGCAATGTGCTGTCAGTGGACTGATCCAGGGCATATGAAGCAACTGGGGGAAACTGTGCGACCTAGTTTTTGGATCGGGGGATGTAGTTTTGGTGCATTACACATAACAGCAAGAGGTTGGATGTGAGGAAATTATTTGTTTTTTCCATTGCTTCACTTATCCTAACTTTTCTTAATCTTTATTAGGTTGAAGGTGAAATCCTAAATACTACAGTAAAAGGTTTATCTCTAATGGATATGGAGTTTAAGTAGCATCATTAGAAAGGAAAATGACAATAGGAGTGATGAACTTGCAAAAGGGGAATGTAAACTAAATTTCCTTGTGAAATTCAAAATTGCTGAAGAGATAAAAAAGAGGAAAAAGGTGTGCCTCTGCACAAGTTCGTTGGTTTAGGAGGGTAGATGTTAGGATTGTACGACTTCATACATGAGACTTAAAATTGCTTTCTTCTGTTTCATTTTCAGATGAATTATCACTTATGCTAAGTAGTCCAAATCCATTAGTATATCAGTGTGCCCTTGATGCATTCGTTGCATTTGGTCAACACACAGCTCATGAAGAAGTGAGTATTTATTGAATTACCATATAGTACTTCTCTTGTGTACTCTGATCCACACATCCCCTACCGCTTCTGAAACCGTACTGCTTCTCCCATGTCTGATGCTCTGTACATGCCTTCACCTTCTCAGTCAGTGCTCTCCTATACAACTCACCAGGTATATTCAACAAACTTTAACTTATATAGTTTGAACACACCTTTATCACCCTTTTCTTTATACAATGGCACTGTACATGCATTTTGCCAATCCCTAAGCACCTCACCATAATTCATACGTACATTGAACATCCTTACCAACCAATCTACAACACAGTCACCTCCTTTCTTAAGAAGTTCAACTGCAATACCAACCACTGCCTTACCACATTTCATTTTATGCAAGGCTTTTCACCACTGCTTCTCTTTTCACCAAACCACTCTTGATAACTCTCCCTCTTACTCTATTTTTCTTATGTAACTTAAAAAACGAATGATTTTAATTAAGACATGTTTTACTGGTGCAAGAAATGTTCATTGATTGTGTAAATGTCTCATGGAATGTATGGCATTCATATTTCAGGTTTTATCAGTGTGTCTTGAGAGATGTGAAGAAGGATTGCAGGAGAGAGTGACCAACTATTTGCAGCAGGAACCACATGTATTATTATATGGTCAGTCAAGGATCATACTTCTTCAGAATCAAAATATCACATGTTCTTTCAGTTATAAACCAAAATTGCAAAAAGATTTTAAGCCAATTGAAGACCTTATTTCTCCAAACAACAAATGTCATGACATGCTTGTTGAGAAGGAGAGACCATCTAAAAGATGTAGAGAGGATGAAGATTCATCCACAGAAAAACCAACCAACATCAAAAGTCTTTTGGATTCTCTACATGACTCTTATGGTGTAATGAAAAAAATGAAAGATTGTAATGTAATGATGGAAGAAACAGAGAGAGACAGAGTTAAAGATCTCTTACAGGAAATGGTATGTACATGGGAAATGAAGGCTAAATAGTGATTTATGGGCTAAACTAAGATTAATTCTTGTGTTTACATTAATGGGAAATTTTTGTACAGGTTACCCTTATTTATCCAGTATGGTCCCAAAGACTTCCTCTTTAGATCAATAAATTACTTGGATTATTGAAGAATAATCCCATGGCTAGCATTTGCTTTTTATACTCCTTCAATTTACTGATGCAGTGATCTTAGAAAGTATCTATGCCGATTTTTCCCTTTCTTTTTTATACTTGTTTGCTGTTGTCCATGCTGGTGAAATAGTCCCACGAACAGATGAAGAAAGGTTTCATTTGCCTGCATCCATTCTTTAGTTGTCATGTTTAATGCAGTGAAACCACAGCTCCCTATCCACAACTAGGCTCCATGGACCTTTGTGTGATTTCTCTATTCTGCTCACATGTCATAGTTCAGTCTATTGACTGTACTTCACCCTCTGTATAACACATTGCTTCATTTCATTCTATCCCATGCATGCCTTTCACCCTCCAGAATGTTCAGGTCCCAAGCACTCAAATTTTTTTTTCATTCAATCCTTCCATCTCCAATTTGGTCTTCCATTTCTCTTTGTCCTATCCATTTCCAGTGCATATATCATCTTTGTTAACCTCTCCTCACTCTTTATCTCCACATGCCCAAACCATTTCAGCAAACTGTCTTCAACTCTGAATCACACTCTTCCTATTATCCCAACTTTCTCTTACACTTTTCATACTTACTTGATAAGGCTACCTCACACCACATAATGACCTAAAACATATAATTTCCAGCTTGCCCACCCTCCACTGCACATTCTCATGCCTCACATCCATACAAAATCACTGAGACTACTATATCTTCAAATATGCCCATTTTCACCCTCCCATATAACGACCTCTTTTTCTTCACATTCCTTAATGCTCCAGAACCTTTATTCCCTCACCCAACCTATGACAATTTTGCTTCCATGGTTCCATATGCTACCATGTCTACTCTTAGGTATCTAAAACACTCTGTTTCCTCCTATTTTTACTCCATTCAGACTGTCATCCCAACTCAGACACCAACTTATGCAGTTTCTCATTCAAATCTGCCCCCTTGCTGCCATCAGCAAACAAATGACTCACATCCCAGGACCTCTCACCCCATCCAGACTGCATACTTGCCCTTCTCTACAATACCCTTGCATTTACTTCCTTCACCACTCCATCCATAAACAAATTAAACAGCCATGGTGATATTGCACACCACTAACACACTCACCTTCACAAAGCAGTGCAAGAGAAGAGTCACTAGCTACCTAGCAACCACAAACACTCAACACCTATGCAAAGAACCTAGGATCCTCCCAGTAGAGTCCCACCTTAACATGTTTGGCACTCTACTCTATGCAACAGCACTAGACCCCTCCCACCCAAACTACTCCATAACTAACCACTAACCCCCAAATAGAAATAAAAAGTTTACCCTTACCTTGCACAAGTATCCTCTACTCACAGATCCCATCACCCTCAACAAATATATCACTGACAAAACATGTAATACTGAAATAACCTGACAATCACAAAACACATGACCTCCCAACTCAGTCTTAAACTCCAACCCAGCTGATGTACATCAGTCAGAAACCACACTCCCCAGACAAAAAGGAGTTACACTGTGCTTATGCTCTGGACGTCATCCATTACTACAACAGTACAAGTATCATTATATCCCTAGATCCTTCATGCTCATGATGCAACAACCATAAAGAAGACACCAAGCACTCACTTCCTGATTGTTCTGCACTTGGATGTGCACACAACATCAAAGCACTTTTTAACCTCTGGTCCCAACTGGTGGATGGGGCCAGCTTCTTGAATGCTGCAGGAGCCTGAGGAAAGAAGGGATTCCCAGGGAAGTAAGTTTATTATAAGGTGTTACCAAACTGCCTTCATGAGGTTACACTGTAATTGAAAAATTAAATTTGATAAATTGTAAATTGGGATTACGGTCTTGTCAGCACTGAACTGCAGAAGCCTCTTGAAAATTGGTCCTAAGGTGAGTATACAAATTCATATAAAATGATTGTGTGTGTCAGTTTTTCGTCTGTATGACAGCCATAACTCTAAGAGGAAATAACCTTAATTGAAATTTTGCACACATATCATGTGGATCCTAAGGGCATGCACCATGGTATAATTACTATCTTTCCTGTATGTAAGTGTCTTTGCAAAAAAACACAGAAAGCGAGTGGTTCTTTTTTTCTAGAATAGAATTCACAGACAGATAGAAAGAGACGCAGACCAAGTGAATATTTTTCCTCTGGAGCTCAGTCATCTGTTCGTGACGCTACTTTGCTGATGCGGGAAATGGCGATATATGTGTAATCTGTTTATGGATGGGGTTGTTAGGGAGGTGAGTGTAAGAGTTTTGGAAAGAGGGGCAAGTATGCAGTCTATTGTGGATGAGAGAGCTTGGTAAGTGAGTCAGTTATTGTTCGCTGATGATACAGCGCTGGTGGCTGATTTGGGTGAGAAACTGCAGAAGCTGGTGACTGAGTTTGGTAAAGT
>JAUTXX010520394.1:0-11458 GCA_032273605.1 Panulirus laevicauda | reverse complement strand
AGAGAGAGAGAGAGAGAGAGAGAGAGAGAGAGAGAGAGAGAGAGAGAGAGAGAGAGAGAGAGAGAGAGATTTGTCATTTCTATTTTTGGTATTTGTGAATATTTCACGCCTTTTGTCTCTTGTGGAGAGAGTTCCAGTATCAATAGGTTTAGAGGAGACTGGGGAGGGAGGTGACTGGGGAGGGTGGGTATACATCTGTCAGGGGAGAGAAAAGACCCAGAAATAGTCTTTTCTTCAAAACTGATCGATAGGCAGAGTCATGTATATTGGAGGAGAGGGAGGAAGAAACGAAATATAGAGAAAAAAAGAGGATCTAGATGACTGTACATAAATAGTGATGGATGTAATAACATGTACAACCAGCGTAATGGTCTTGCACCTACAGTAAGATATCTGTAATTATACACACATATAGAATGATATACATGTAGATAAACAACTGGTACTTGGGGATTTACTTCTCTTGTTAATATCTTGGTTAAGTTTTAATGTCAAACTTTGTGTGGGTAACTATAGATTGATCAATCTGTACCATTATTCTTTGTTTAGTCAGCTTTGTTTGATTACCTCATTACCTTAATTGGATAGATATACACATAGATGCCTATATCCACCTAAGCTATTACATAGGAAAAAACCATTGGCATACAGATATGCAAACAAGAATAAATAGATAGCTAAGTGAGAGAATATATGAATAGAATGACTGCCTCAAAGACAAGTAGTGACAGATACCAACAGATACATAGATAGGTAAACATCCTATGAAATAAAGATACTAAACAGATAAAAACATAGGTCAAGGAAAATGAAATAAAGCATTCAAATCTAATACGCATCTTAGTCCAAAAAGAAATACTTGCAACACCTGTCCAGGTAAAGATGAAACGATGAACCATTAGATGAGAAATATGTCGATCACCAATAATGAAAACAAAACATTGTAGTATTAACTGATAAGAGAACCGTCGCATCTGTGGTGATCAGAGAGACTGTTTCAAACCTGAGACGATATGAAAGAATGACACTAACATACAAGTTCCCAAACATGAAATACGGTGGAGAGCATGGTAACCCAGGATGGTGTCCGTACGGGGGAGAACATGCAAGACATCAGTAGAGTATGAGATGGTTAGCAAGACGCTTCTGTACCACACTGTCCACTGTGGGGTACCAGACTTTACAAGAATGAATCACATCCACTTGACGTGTGACATTTACTAGAGATAAGCAAACTGAATGATAGTGAGAGAAAGACGGTGAGAACACGGTATAGTGGAGATCAGTAAACTCAAGGAAAACCCATACGTATACTGGCCAAGTATGGAGTATACAAGAGATCAGGAAATTCTGAGGTGTTTGATAAACTACACACGTAAGTTTCCCTACCTCATTACCACGTCTAGCTTGTTTCCTCCGCCTCAACTGGTTGTTCTCTCCCCTCCTCCTCCTCCCCTACAATCTCTCCCCCCCTCCTCTCCACCCCAAACACACCTCCTGCACCAGAACCTGCTAAGCGACAAGACGTAAACAAAGGCCCGCCAGCCAGACGCCACGAGAAACCTGGCGGTATTATCCCGTGTTCTGCGAACCATCTGAGCTAGCTTACCACCCGGTGGCCTGCCTGTGCCGACAGACCCACTCTCGAACTTCTCGTCTTTGTCACGTTTTGCTACGGAAGTTCCTCTTTCTTCTCTCGTCACCACGAGAACGACTGAGGGTTCCCCTCTACAACCCTGGAGGACCAGGGGTGGTGTTGCGCTCAACTCGTGCTTTTTTTTGTTTTTTCCGAGCTGGCGGGGCGAGGTGCATGGCGGCTTTATATAGCCTCTTGTTTCCCTAGCGTCTCTCTCCTGACGTCACGAGGGCAGGCGTTTTGCTTCAGTAGGAAGTATACGGGAAGGACGGACGGGTAGCAGGAGACCTGGTGGTCCGTGTGAATGTTATGTGCAACGTCAAGAAATTTGTGTAAAGTTTTTTGAAATCCTTTATCATTTTGACTACTGCATTTAGCTCTTCTCGGAGCCTGCACTTTCTAGTGAGAATAATTCTAGATCTTTTTGTCTTTCTTAATAAGGCTCATTACTGAGCGACGAACTAGTGGTCCTGCTGTTCTTAGAATTCGTTTTAGTTTTTCTTAGTTTTTGGTCGAGTTTGGTGACCAGAGTGAGTACTGTATTTTTCGTTATATGCTCCTCTATCTTTGAAACTTGCATATCTGTATGCTTCAATCATATCTAGCCAAGCAGATTTTATGTATTCTAAGTCGTTATGATAATCACTCCATAGTCTTCTTCCTTGGATGATAATGGTAGTTTACTGAGAATTTTATATTCACGATGAACACTACTTTGAATCTGTCTACACTGAAGATCATCTGCCATGTCTCTGTCCGTTCCATCACTGTCTAAACCACTCGGAATCTGTAGACAGTCGTTCTTTGACTAGACTATTATTTCCCTTGACTTTGTGTCATCGGCTAACACTGAATCTTTGAAATTCTTCAGGTAAGTCGCGTCTCTACATCGTTGATGTGAATGACGAAAATTTTGGTCGTAGGAGCGGGCCGAGTGTTAGCCTGCTTGTCGTATGAAGTCAGACGGATTCTTCTCCATGTAATCCTACTCAATGTTTCTCGTGTGTGAGCCAGTCTTCTGTCCGCTCACAGACGGGGCTGGAGAGGACGGGGTAGGCGCACCGTGGGCTTTGAAGGTCTGAGCGGGTGTGTGGTGTGACATATTGAAACAAAGAAAGTTTATCTTTTAATGGATAAGAAAATAAGCGAAACACAGTATTGAACAGACCGACTAACTAGATGGGTGAATGTTGACAGTAAAATATCTTTAGAGAAAATGCAGACGAATAAGTATATAAGCAGAGAAAAAGAGAAGAAACGAATAAAAGAAATGAAGAAGGAAGAGAGTGATTGATGATGAACGTTAGGACAGAAACCAGCCATAACTTATGTACCAAGTCGCTCCGCCGTCGGCTCTTGATAACACTAAGAGCAGCGAGATGGTGTGAGTCACTGGGCACCTCCGGGGGGAGTGGGGAGGGTGTTGGAAGCTGGGTGTTATGGGAGGAGGAGGGGATAGGGGATTATGGGGTAGGGAGGGGTAGTATGTAGTGGGATGGGGTGGCGTGTTTAGCTGCAGAAAATCGAGAATAATTCCACAAGCGCGGCATCGTATCTTGCTGTTACCAATCAATTAGGACGTTCCAGAGCCCTGCGTCTGGCCCAGACAGGGTGAGTAGGGCACATGACACGACGCTGCCCGGGTGTGTGTGTGTGTGTGTCTGTGTGTGTGTGTGTGTGGTGGCGGCAGATGCACGGAGGAGGGTGTACTGTGTATTCGCCACACCTTGCATGTGCCTGTGGTGGAGTTTTCCTGCAGTGCTTTTCAACCTCTTCCGTTGTTAGGCAGATTTATGAATTTGCTTCAGCTTTACGGTAGTGCACTCATGAAAATACTCGCTGGCCGTGATAAAGATGAGTTCTAACAGTGATACTGTATTCTATAAGTAAAGTAATTCAAACATGTCATGACAAATGACTCGTGGAATCATTATCTCCACCACCGGCCCTTCATTTGTCTCTCAAGATTCGATATTGCAGGTGATGCGTAATGACATTTTCTTTTGCATCTATGTAGATGTGGGAAGGTGTGGTAGGGAGCAATTGGAACAGTACTTCTTTTTTCATTTCTCCAAGACTCTCTTGGCACATCTATCAAAAGACGCAAGTGTACGCAAGTACGTCACACGTGGTTATGCTTGTGTGAGTAGGTGTACCTGTGTGAGGACGTAGTGTACAGCCGCAACTTCCTAGGCAAATGAGTAGTTGTCAAAAAGGAAAGATGAGGGATCAGGATATAATGATGATCTCAACGCCATGAGGCAGGTCAGGTGGCCGGCTGTTAGTGAGGGACAGATGTACATGAAGTGACTAAGTGTAGGTGAGGTGGCCAGGTGTAGGTAAAGAGACAAGTGTAGGTGAAGTGGCCTAGTGTAGATGAGGTGGTCAAGCGCAAGTGAAGTGGCAGTGTGTAAGTGGGTGGGTGGGTGGGGGGTTTAGGGAAGGGGACAAGTGTAAGAGAAGGGGGTCCAGGTGTACATGAGGGAGTCAGGTGTAAGTGAGGTGGCTAGGTACAGTGGGCAGGTGAGGAGTGTTGGCCTGGAGCGTCGCCAGATGCTGTGAGTCAGGCAGACCTCCCGCAAATCCACGCCCACACACCCATGACCGCACGCCCATAGCCACACGTTTATGAACTGCACGCTTGCACGCCCAAAACCTAAAATAGAATAAATACACAAACCCATATATCAACACGCTGTTGGCTCACACCACCTACAACCTCTCCACCCTTCACGTCTGCAGGCTCCCCCCCCCCCCCCCACACACACTTCATGCTTAAAAGACCTAAGCATAATAAGCCAGCTCCTACAGCCTTCACGACCCACACAGACCACGCCTACAAGCCTCAGAACCAAAACGGACCACGTCCATAAGCCTCGGAGCCCAAACAGACAATGCCCACAAGCCTCGGAACACACTGACCCCACCCACGAGCTTCAGATTCTACACAGATCTTGCTTCTAGGCTCCAGAGCCTACACAGACTAACGCCAACAAGCCTCGGAACCAAGGCAGAACACGAGCACTGGCGGTGCATCCACACGCCTCGCCCTGCCAAGGTATTCTAGCTATGGCATGGCATTGTGAAGACTAATCCTCCTGCAACATTACACAGTGCACTGGATGGCTTTAGGTGCCACGTGAGGCTCGTCCTTGGACTTGCTGTCAAGCTGCCTCACCACACACACACACATGGGTGGCATGTGACATTCACCGAAAGTAATACTCAAGATGGGAGGAAGTAGCGAGGAAGTCATAATGCAAGCCTACTAGCTGGTGGACAAAGAGAAATTCAAATGGGTGTTTGTATTTATGGTGGTGGACAGGACAAAGAAGTTGGGGAAATTCAGAGGAGAAAAGTTTGATCATAAGCCAAACACAAGATACAAGTTCCCATCCACTGTGAGTAACGCGAGAGGAACTAACAAGAGAAGGTCGTGCTGAAGATCATGTGTACAAATTCTGATGGTTTGGTGGAGGTTAGGAAGAACCTTGATTCCAAGAATCGAGTGCGGGAGAATAAACCAAACCATGGGCACGATGGTCGTCCGGCACGGATGTCTGGTAACAAGATAAGAGAGGGAGGGCAGAGGAAGTGGTGGCCTATCCCTACTGGTGAGAAACCGTACTTCGAACAAGTAATAGTAAAAAGCGGGTTATCTTGACCATCCATACTAGGAAAGACAGCAGTCGACGATATCTGTCTGATAGCCTTCGTGGTGTACATTCCCTCGAAGATCGGAGATACCCGGCCAACTATTCATGAGAATAGTAAGGAGACAGTCGGGATGGCATCTTATTCTAGGAGAATATAACATTATTGGAACAATATGTGACGCCTTAGATCTACGAGAGGGTGAGAACAAGTGGATCTGAAGTTGTAGTGGCGTGTTCTCTGGGGAAGTGGGAGGCAAACGTACTCTGAGTCAATCCAGTGGTAGTGATACGTCTCGTGAAGGAGCCAGATCTGAAGAAAGGCCATGGTACAAAAGGGATCCTACCACATGTACTACGGGATTGGGCAGTGACCCTTATCAAATCACTGGTGATGTAGCTTGAAGTATTCCCTGACGCAGGACGTGTCGTCTGTTCCTACCACTGGACCAAAACGTATCGTCTGTTCATACCAGTGGACCAGTCATGTCGTCTGTTCACATGAAAGGATGAGGTCGATAATCTTGCCTCATGGAGAGTCTGTAACTCTGCAAATGATGATAGAAATAACCTAGCCATCTGAGTGATCAGCTGATGAACCATATAACGAGAACATTGGCTCTGCATTATACCTTTTTGCCATGAAAAGCGGACCCGCTGAGTCACTCGTTATTTTCCCCTGAGAAGTCTTTGATGATCGTCCTTGTATTGCCAAAGTGCAGAGCGATGCTCTTGCTCAGATCCCCTCAAGGATTTTCTTAAAGGTCATCCCAATTACCCCTCCCATCTCCAGCGGGGTCTGGCTCCCTATCCTGGTCTTTCTTTTCCATGAAACAGAACTTTTCCAGGAATCCTCTAGCCTTCCTCGCCCCTGTACCTTCACCGCCCACTGTGCGATGCGACCTGAGCTTCAGGGATTTCAAGGTTACACTCGTACCCAACCGTCCTCTTCCTCCTCCTGTTCTTCCTCCCCCTCCTTGTCTCCTCTTCTTTTATCATTCTTCTCCTCAACCATTAACCTTTCTTGTGTAGTTAAAGAAAAATTGCCAAAATTTACCGAACAAATCTTCAGACATCTGTTATTGCACTCGGAGATTTTTTGGTATCAGATCAAATCATACACAACGTATAGGAAATATCCTAACATCAGTTCACCTTTTTTTTACATGTGGTGACAAAGATGTGGTGAATTATAATCCTTTGTGTACGTTTTTGTTACATACGTTCACGCCACAGATATAACCCTCTCTTGTCTTCAAATTTTGGATACTTATGATGATTTTGTCTTAAATGATAAAAGCTTTGCTCACGGAGAAGAATCTTCAATCCTCGAACGAAACATTGATAAGGGCTAGCGAGTTGTAGATCAAAGGACATAAAGGAAAGATCTAGGAGTTTTAGAGATGGTGTAAAACCTATCTTTTGAAAAGTATCAGACCGTTACTGTCGATGAAAAACAACAAAATGTAATGAGCTCCAAGCTAAGCCGTGTAAGAAAAAAGGTTCGTCTAAGTTGTTGACTGTTGCAGTAAACATGTGACGTAGTGACTTGCCGATGACTATATGCTTCAGCTAAAGTTGTGGATGCACAAATAAATGATTCATGGGATTAGAAACTGAAATGAGATTAATAGGAAAGAGAGCTAATATTGTGGCTAGGTAAAGTAGGCCAGATTTTGAGGTAAGAATGTGATAAGTCGAATTACTTTAAACTCTACTGTCAAGTAAATATGTTCTTGTAAAACCTTTCCAGATGTGAAAACCACTCGATACCTATGCGAATCGGTACTTTATATGATACAAATAACAATTCTCAGATTTATGTTTAGTGTGGTGGCCGGCAGAGTAGTCTGGTGGCCGGTAGGGTAGTGTGGTGGTCGGCAGGGTAGTGTGGTAGCTGGCAGAGTAGTGTGGTGGCCGGCAGGGTAGTGTGGTGGCCGGCAGAGTAGTGTGGTGGCCGGCAGGGTAGTGTGGTGGCCAGCAGGGTAATGTGGTGGCCGGCAGGGTAGTGTGGTGGCCAGCAGGGTAGTGTGGCGGGCGGGAGGGCGGCAGGGAAGGTGGTGTGGAGGTGGGGGGAACTAACAACACTGTATGAAACTTTGATGACGGTATAAATAACGGGAAGCCATTGCAACCTCGATAGAGTGTCCTCTCTCCCAGGAATTGTGTTACATAAACATTATCATAAATCTTCAGTATCAGTGTGTGGTACTGGGGGGGGGGGGACACGCTCCACTCGAGTCCACACCGGTCTATATGTGTCTATCTGTCACTTTTATCCTTTTTTTTTTTACCCCCTCCGTCTTTTCTTCTCGCTGTCTATATATACTCACAAATATTACCTTTGAAAAGTCTATCTTTGCCTCTCCAGTTCCCGGAGTAGATACCTAACCCTTCCACAAATAGAGGACTGACAACAACATATTATGCTAGTCCTCGGGCAGGTGCAAACTCTCCAGTACGGAGACGATGGGTTACGCTGCAGGAAGTTGTTCTCGTCTGAGTATAGAAGTCAAAAGTCTGTCGGTAGGAGGCAGGTCGTGGTTGTCTGTGTACCGAGAGATGCTGCAGGAGCCGCAACAGCAGCAGCTACAATGGTAGCAAGGGTTATCACCAACAGAAGCAGTAACAGAGGAAACAAGTTTAGCACTAACAGGAATTGTTAGGGCAACAGTAGTAGTAGTAATAGCAAAAACAGTAGAAGTAACAGCAGAAATAATACCAGCAGCAGTACTAGGAACACCAGTACCACAGTTGATATTGTTGTTGCTGCTGCCGTTGTAACAGATGTTGTAGCAACGGTAATGTAACACTTCATATATTGACACCGACCATCTTCCCTCGCATCCTCCAGCCCACGTAAGTCAGGTCATTCGTAATCAATTGTCAACTGTATAATGCCATTCAGGTCGCAACGATCGCAGTCAGTACACGGTGGATAATACCAGGCCAGAACTGGTACCATCCAGGTTTTAACCAGTCCAGTCAGTGTGTGGTAGAAGCCAGACACCACCGACCTAGCAATGGTACCAGTCAGGGAGTGGGGGGTTAGGGACTCGGGTGGGCGATGGTGTGGTGGGTTTTGGCACTGTGTTTTGGCACTGTTCCACCGCCAGGGTGGGAGATGGCACTGCTGCTGCGAGTGCCTTGAAACTCGACCCCGCCTGACCTTCCCAAGGCCATTTTTGCCGCCATTGTAACAAGACCTTTACTATTGTTTCTAAAGTCATTTAAATCGTATATGAAATTCTTCTTCCTTTAGTTCTGTCTTCTGTATGGCTGGTTGACACTTCATGCCGCATTTTCTTCTTTCCAGAACGTTCAACACTAAATACTTACATGATTTAACCTTTGAATTAGTTATAATACGACCCATCCACTGTCTTCTATATCCTTAACTTGTTTTTAACATTTTCAGTTGATCTCACCGAGTCTCGCCCACTCTGGCTACATGCTATGTGCCACACGTCCTGGCCAGGGTTGTGAATAAATCTTGCATATCAGAACGGTCCAACATTTCCAGTATATATGTTTCTCGTGTGTGCTTATATGTATATGACTTTTCTCTATGTTGTGTATATGTATCGTGTGCTTTTTTTGCTTGTTTTTATTTATGTGTGTGTGTGTGTGTGTGTGTGTGTGTGTGTGTGTGTGTGTGTGTGTACAATGTATGTATGCACTTTGATTACTTTTTTCTGAACTGTTGCTCCGTTTATACAGGTCAACCCTCGCCACGTGACCCCCTCCCCTTAATCACTCCCTTACAACGGTTACGGCCAGACAAAATGGAAGGTGCTCGGTCTATAAGGATTGGTGTAGGAAGGCGGGAATCAAGTGTGATGCTGGGATTTAGATAGCTTTAAGTACTGGTACCTTATGAGGCTAAATGGCTCCACGAAACATGTCGTGCCACATGTATAGAAAAATTACATGTTTATTGAAATTGTATGAACTCCTACTGAGGTATGTACGTAGCGTTAATAACATGGCGCAGATTAGGGTTTCATTTGCCCGTGTCGTCTCGGGTAACATAAAAGCAAAGTACTCCACCACAAGAGTCAAGTCTGGAAGCTCTTCCCTGAAGGGAATTGAAGGATTTTGGCCAAAACTGGTGGCGATTTGTTCTGCGATTCATCACATTGTCACTTGAACACGTCCAGGTTATTTTTGGCGCTCTTGATACGCTGAGGGTACCTGGTCGCTCACCCTCAGGATGGTGCAGCCTCCCTTGACACACTGAGGGAACATGGCCGTCCACCTCACGCTGGTGCTGTCATCCATGACAGACAGAGGCCAGCCCGGTCGTCTGGCAGGCTCCTTGATTCGCTGTAAACATCTGGTTTTCCGCTCTTAGGCTCGTACACCCCTCCGCAGATCTCGTCTCCTCCTGGATGACCTAAGAGACAGCATAAACCTTTTTGACCAGGTGTTGCTGGCCACTAATACACCGTCCTTGGCCACAACACTGGCCAGACACACAAGGTGTCACACGCAGGATGTAACGCTGCAAGACGTCAAGTATGCTGTTTCTTACCAACCAATTGTATTTGTACTTATTGATATGTGAAACTTTCATTACCTAATGATTTTCATGTTTTGCAAATATAATCATATTTCTTTAACCACAAACTGAACACAACATCCACACTCTAGCTATCAAATATATACATATGAAATGATATATGTGTAGGTACTAGGAATTCACGGCTGTAAAAGCCACATATATGCCATTAAGCTCCGCCTCCATTCCCTGAATTTGGATTTATATATAGATTTTTTTCCGTAGATCCAGATTTATAACCCAGAATCTCTCTCCTTCAAGTCAGAGTGATATATCACACGGTGTCTGGATGTTGGGTGAATATAATTTTCAGAGACATAAATCAGCAAAAATAGATTCTCGTTTGATGGTTATTACATGGCCCCAACTGGTGATATGGCGACGCTCTGTTTACCATCGTCGGTCAACGCCATCTGGTAGTCTGCCAGAGAACCGTCGCTGAACGTCACATATAATGGGCTCAAGATTCGTATACTTCACTCTGTATTTCACGCCTCGGTAAAGATAACAAGAGCTTAAATACATCTTACATTTATGTGTTATAGTGCAGATATATGGCTCAGGCTGAGTTATCGTCTTAGAATTATAAGTGTGTCAAGTCTAATCCACAGCTCCCGGAATCTGAAGGGGAGATAGCGTTGCTGGTGATGTTCTGAATGTTTGTAGTTTCGCCTTGTCTTGGTCTTGTTTACCTGGCTTATTTACTTGTATACTAGCTTCACTGGATGGTTGACCAGTTGTTCAAGGCGTTAGGCTTGCCAAGTGTCGGGTTTTTAAAGTCGTCAACCCGTCAACCAAAATTCTCTTCTCATCTTCAGGTGTTGAGGAAACTTCAGCCACCACCGTCACTCACACTACACTTCACGACCCACCTCTGTGGCTTGACGGCTCAAAGCAACTTACAGCATCTGCTGCATGTGTTGCTGTCGGCCATACAAACGTTAAGAGTATCTTTCTGCACTTATGACCAGATTTTGCCATAAAGCAGAGAGAGAGAGAGAGAGAGAGCTCTATTACATATTCATGCGCTAAGGAGGAAACATTGAATTTTACCTTTGATTTTTCTAGGCAATCAATTCCATGCGTAGGATACAACAGATTATTTTGACAACTGAGCCAAGCAGACGTACCCAAAAATATTGTAGGATCAACTTACAACCATAACGAGACAAACTAATCCACCAGCCACACAGTTCCCTGCAGAGCGAGGAACGTATAAACTGCTCTCATCTTTTCATGTTAATATGTTGCCGGGAGGGCGACCCTTGACCCACTATTCTCGACAGGTTAGTCAGATGTTGAAGAAAAAGTGTGTGGAGAAGTAACGTCAAAATGTGATTCTGGGAATGTTGATAAACGGGTTAATCAAGTCAGTGTTGCATAAGATGATGTGTTGCGTAAGATGATATGTTGGCAGGTCTGTTGTGTACCTGGTACTATGTCCTGGGTCGCTGTAGGGGGTAATGTTGAGAACTACAGAGTTTTTTCTTTATATATATATATATATATATATATGTGAAGCTTTCGAGAACCATTCAAGCTGAGCAGTTTTCCATGAAAAACTGTACTGATTACAGATACCAACAGTCCAGGCGATCACGGTAATAG
>JAUTXX010520383.1:0-10468 GCA_032273605.1 Panulirus laevicauda | reverse complement strand
GGAAGGACGAGGTGCAGTTGTCAGATCAGTAAACCCACACACACCATTCAAACACCGATCACGTATTTCACATCTTTAATACGCTCGAAATGTGATGCAATTTTCGAAAACTAATCAAAAATGGTTGGTTGTGGAACATCCACTCAATGTTGAGCTGATTCTATCCAAAACTAGATCGCTCTGTAGCATTTATACTTAATAGAAAATTGAATGTTTAGTTTTGTAGGCTCACTTTCACATGAAATATAGAGACAACTAAAATCCATATATGAAATCCCCGAAATATCAAGGCGTTTGTTAGATATAAGAATATTTAGTGAGGCAAACATCCACCTGGAGGCTAAGATGCCGGATGAAGTGAAATGTCAACTGTTATATAACGTTTGCCTGATAGTAAAGGACAAGTGTCAGAATTTAGCCTCTTGTGAACTCCACGGGATTATGAATTTTTATTCTCTCAAATCAAAAATTTCAAAACTAAAATTATATAGAACATTGTCATATCAAGAGAGTTCTAAGTAATCACGTGTTGGTTTCAAAATGTTTCGTTTCCTAAATTAATACTGAAAACCGTAGGGGAACTTATGAGCTAAGTAAATAGCAAAATCATGATATGAAACAATCACAAAACTTGCAAAATCTATGGCCACTACAACATGGTGTACGAGTCTCATGACGCTTATATCTGGTGACTGTGGCAACAACAGCAGATGACGCTGAATGCCTGGCTTTCATAGCCAGTATGATTCAGTCACTCATCACTGTCGTACATGTACTCTCTCATCTCTCTGATTCTTCCCACAACCATCTTTATATTCAGTTATAATCTGCACCGAACTATGTAATGTCAGGCCACGTTGATAATCACGTCCGTCATTAATTCATCCATTATCTGGAATCGATCAGAGGAGGAGATATATGTGTGTGGCTTTGTGTAATGACTATCGACTTGTAGACGGTCACTAAGACAGAAGTCCACACACACACACACACACACACACACACACACACACACACACACACGTCTACCGTATGGTACAAACATGACACGAAATCCTGCTGGGGGCAACTGTCGTAGTGGTTGGGAAAATGAATAACGGACCGTCCGAAGAAAATGGCCCGTGCCACGCCAAGGCCTGGTGCGTCCTGAACAACAACATACTTATTACTCAGTAATCATAATGAAGGGTCATGTGAGGTGATAGAGCTATGCTATTAGGTTACATATTGTTCTTCACGGGTGAATATTGCTGTTTGGATGGTTAGTTTCAGCGATCCTGATAGGGTTAATACTGCCCTCGAGCGGCATTAGCTGTAAACGTCTACAAGAGTTAAGTGTTGCTTGCTGTGTGAGTTGGTTACACTGTGTGAGTTGGTTACACTGTGTACAGTAGACAGATATTTCTTTTTAGATGCAAAAGGTATTACACTTCAGATGAACTAGATAACGCACTGGAGATAGCTTATGGGACAAAATATTACATTGTAGATGAAATGCACGTTACTATCTACCGGTATTGCTATCTGGTTGAATTAGCAAATGCTTGCCAGATAATTTCGATATAGTGTATCTGATATTCACATACCAATTTCTATATGGGATTATCTTTTCAATGTCTCAGTAGGATGAGTGTTGTTCCTTTAAATGAATACAGATTGTGTTTTAGAAGGTTTAAATATTGCTCACTGTAAGAACTACTCTCTTGAGCAAGGCTGCGAAAGAAGATACAAATGAAATCAATATCCTTTTGTAAATACTTTGTATATTTGGAGTGATTACGTCCTCCTCAATGATATACAAATAAGAAATGACAGTGTAAGGGAGAGGTGTGGTAGTAAGCGCAGTCTGACCGAGAGAGTTGAACAGCATTTGCTAAAATGGTTTGGGCGTTTAGAGAGGATGAGTGAGGAAACACTGACCAAGAGGATCTACTCGCAAAAGTGGAAGGAGCGAGGGTTAGGACGACTGGAAGTGGCAAGATTAGACAGCTGAAAATCCTCCTCTCTTGTACTGCCACTTTCTAAAAGTGGGAAGAGAAGAGAAGAATCCAAGTAAAGTTTTTTCCTACGATGGCTCAGTCCCTGACTCCACCTCGCTAAGATTAGAAAAATCAAGCTGCTGAAAATGCTGTCATATTTGTCAATGAAGTAATGAGAAAAGATGTAATTAACCCTGAGCTTCAGCATGAGTTCAGATCATATGAGACTGGCGAACACGTCGCTAGTCTCAAGTTTAAGATGACGTGTGATGGCATAATTAAAAGACGCCATAAACTAAGCTTAATGACAAGACACATTGGTAATTACTAGCGATTAAGACGAGGATTTTCAACCTTATACACGACCCTTGAGGGTTACTGAAATGTCCTGCTTACGCAATTCTATGAATCACGTTTTCTTCTAATTAGACCAACTTTATCACTGAAGCAGTTCATGGGTGTTGCGCTGACCCATGAGCAAGTAACACATCCAGTGATGTTGTTGTTCTCAGAACCATAACATCGTAGAAGATCTCTCAGTCTTTACTCAACGAAGGAAATGGTTCAGACACATCACAGTTCCCTTCCCTCACTTTCGCTTCCGGCGCAGCTCCATTTTAAACAGGAAAGTCTTTACTTCTGTCAACATAATCAAAAACACCGGCGACTCCTCCTCGCCAGGGACTTGTTGAGGATGATAAACCATAGAGGAATATCCACAAGACAGGCAAGGCCATTGGCCCAATCTTTAATTTCCTGTTCGGGGAGGAACTTCTTGAACTCCTTTGATCACGATTATAGGACTCCTGTCTCTCTTCTTGGAGTTCAGATCTTAACAGCATTTCTTCCAGATAAACAAAGAATTTCCGTGTGATAGAGAAGTGCTCTGCGGCCAGGTAGGATCTTTCTACATGAGCTGAAACAAACGTGTGTTAAGGATGCTTGTTATTCTTAACCATTTGGATCGTGTTGGTGAGAACATTGATTAGCTCAGGATGTAATGTCTCGTAATCCAAGGTCTTTCTGTGGGTCATGTAGTGGAGCCTCTTAGAAGTTTTGCTTTTTGCCTCGATGTTTTGTCTTGAATCCTGCCTGATGGTCATGAATAGCAGGACCTCCATCAGTTGTCCTTACCGATATGATTTTCCCAGAGAAGTTCCTCGGTCTCAGAGGAAGAACTAACTTCTTGACAAACGTTCTCTCGCGCGTGGTGATGGTTTCAAGGACATACTTATCACTTTACCGGCATTGCTCGCCATCCAAACGTGTCTAGGTGGTTTTGATATTACACTCCTTTTCTCTTACTGTTTCCAAAGCTCATGTGTAAGTAGATCGCACGCTATTCTTTATACATCTGGATGAACTTAAGGTAACCTGATACTGTTGTTGACCTAGTTTCCTAATACATTTTACAATAATGATATATCTAATAAGGTTCTGATTATGCTAATCTAGCTATGATATGTCTTCTGCAAAGCCCATAAAGATAATGGTAAATTATAGTGAATAATTCCACGAAGTTAATACATAGAAATCAAAAGGTTCGTATGAGAGTTTACAGCCTGCAAGCAGACCCCTGGACCACATAACTGTATCCACATTTATTTAATGTGTAATGTTTTGCTGCTCGGTGACTTATCATGATTACCATAGTCATTATCATCATTAATGTTGCCATTATTATGTCTCCTTTTGTAAGAAGGAAGCTTTTTGTTTTTGCTCATTTCATTCTTTTCTTTGTGGTCCTTCAAACAGTCAGAGAGCTTACACTGGTCTTTAACCTGACACGTAAGGCTTAGAAGAAAGGCTGTGGTGTAGTGAGATGGCTTTTGACCAGCCCTTTTATGGTCAGGATAAAGTCCAGTGGAGTTGGGGTAGTTTGGATGGTAAGAGTGTGATGAGGATGTGATTGCTGAGGATAAAGAGAAGATACGTTTTTCTAAGGTGAATTGAAGATGCGTTTCTAGAGGGCGAAATGAATCTAGGTTATCGAAGGTGTCGTGAAGATGAGGTTGGTGGTGTTTTCATCTGTAGTGAACATGATGGTGAGTGACTGTGCAGAACGAGATGTACTGCATTCGTTAGCAATGTTTGTTGTTCCTAATTATTATTACCATTATCATTATTTTCGTTACTATTATCATTAATAACTGTACCAGAAGCAGCAGCAGCATATTAGTAGTAGTAGTAGTAGAGAAGGAAGGGTCTACAATTATTCTACCAAGCTACAGCTTTAACAATATAATTCACTCTCCCTTACAATACACTCAGGACTGTTATGCAGCGTTACATTCTTAACTTAATGACGTCTCCGGTCGGTAGTGTGGTACCCAAGTGATGGTTTCATTGCCTGCAAACCCGACCTTGCGAAGGTACAGTGGGTCGTAATACCGTTGTTAATGTGCATGAAGGGTAGCTGCAATGCTTTTCATATTTGTGAAGGCTTAATGAACCGTACATAGACAAATACGCCGACTGTGACTCATCGTAACGTAAAGGCCAGGTTAATGTCACTAGTATTTCACAGGATTACTTGTTATTATGGAAGTTTGTGCGTGAGTGGGAGTTCTTCCGAGGTGATGAATTGGGTTATCCAAATATCTTGATCTTTTAAAACTTAATCTGGTTGACGATTTACAAATATTTATTACTATTTACGGGAAATACAGATAATCAAGTGTATGAATAACTAACGCTGGCGACAGTATCAGTATCCTTCATACGCCTCATTATGCCTAAGATTCTTGTTCATACCGTCTTGTAGACTTCAGCATCTGTTTTTGAAATCCAATGAAACAATATATGATGCTTAACGAACAATAACTGAGAGTACTATGAATGCCTACCATGTAGTGAGATTTCACTCTATGTCTTCGAATACCTACGATCATTCAAGAAGCTGTCAGTGAATCGTTTATGTGCGAAACATATAATGCAGTCCCTCGTCAACTTTGCCGTTTTCTCCCGTGCGCGTGGCTGGCTGTGTGGCTGGCTGGTCTGGGCGTGTCAGGAGGTTGTGTGTGGCCTGGTTGGCCAGTCGATGTGTGGCGTGTATAGGTGTGTGTAGCGCAGGTGTGGGGTTGCTGCCTGCCCACTGTTACTACCATGGACCTACCACCAGATGGATAACCTGCCTTCAGATATGTTCAACTCAGACAGTAATTCGAGTCTGAGACCTCACTGGCAAGTTACTCATCTTATCCTGATGATTGTCTGAATAGAAATTTGATTGTTATGTCCAAGAAGCTGTCGTATATAATATCTATTTGCTGTTCTTATGATCGAATTTCGAATGTTTTACGAATGCAATGTGTTTACGAAACGAATCTAAACAGTGAATCATACTCATTTAGCTTAATGGAGCGATGGTGAACACTTGACAGCGATGTGTTGGCTTAAGAATGATGACGTATCTCGTTTATCGTAGTCCATAAAGGAGGCATAAGATGGAAGCAAAACCAGTATCTGTACGTGGAGAATAAATCTTCTGCTGGCTACACATGTGCTGATTGCTCTACTGGGGACAGTTGCTCAGTGGCAGACAAGAGTTGTAGATATTCTGGTGGGGCTACAGGTGTCATGTTTTGTGGAGGTGTAATGATAAAGGATGATGGTCTCTGGAAGTACAACTGTGCTAAATGTTCTGTGGTACAACAACTGTTTTAAACAGTTTGTGGTGACCAGTGGTGCTGGTTGTTCTACAGGCAACGACGGGGTTCATTATTCCTGTGGGGAATTCTGTCATGAAAGTTCTATTGTTCATCGGTGCCAAATATCCACTGGGGAACAACGGTTCCAAATGTCCATTTCGCGACAACATTTTTTTTCCTATTGCGTGGATCTAGTCAGTGTGTCTTGCAATCAAACGGTGAATACGACACTAAAGTAGAGACGGTAGATGGACCCATGTACTGGTAATGTCTCCCTCACTCATCCGGCACCACATGTTGATGCCACTCGCACCGTGTTGTTTACCGTTGTGGCAAATGTCGATATGCTATTTTAGCACAACGCTTGAGGATCCGTAATGTATAGAAAATAAGTCTGAGCATCATGATGTTCAGAATTCTGTGTCGTTGGGCCTAAGGGGGCGAGAACGTAGTAACAACATCGGTTGTAACCAGCTGTAGCCTGCGTACCTCATCCTACAGCTGTGCTGCTAACCACAAAATGGCAAGTGTTCTAACACCTGTGGCACGAAGCACCCCTGCCACCACCTCATCCCTGTGAGTGAGGTTGTGTATGTATTCAGTCCTCTTTAAAAAAAAAGGCGCAATACAGACTAAGGCTTGGCTCACACTTGAGATGTAGCAGTCTTGAGATGTAGCAGTCTTGAGATGTAGCAGTCTTGAGATGTAGCAGTCTTGAGGGCTAGGAGCATGTGGGGAGGTTACGGATGATAGGATTATGGAGGGACCGGGATGATGGTTGAAACAGTGGCAAAGTAGTCATATGGGTATGGCGTCGCTGCGAACGAACATTCATGTAGCTGTAGTGTGGAGGAGGAGCTGTATGGGTGTAGTGTTGAGACTGGGAGTACTAGAGGCCTTGGTATAGAAGTGATATTGGTGGAGCAGGACTAGCACGGTAGTAACAGTGGGAGGAGGAGCAATAGCAGTGCTAGGGTATGGTTGAGGAAGCAGTCTGGCGGAGCTGGTTTAGTATCAGCAAAAGACTAGAGATCGTGGTGTTAGTGTAGTAGTGTTGGATTAAAGGTGGTGAGGTTATAGTAGTGGGGTACGTCATGGTAGCGAGATGGGGGTGGTGGACAGGAAACATCTTTTAATGTAGAGACACACAGTCATCAGGAGGAACAAGATGGAGATGCAATGGCTCCAGTGAACAGCTGATATAACATTAGTTCTGGGCGACCTGTCACTTATTTCCATTGATCCAGGTAACTGTCAATGGGAGCCCAACTTATGTAGATGTTGAACTAACACTCTCAGAACGAGGGACGGGAACCCAGCTCTGGCCAGCACGAAGACAAACTTATCGTATCAAGAAAATCATCCCATTCTGGAGAAAGTTCTTATGTAGTAAATCATCTAACAAGGATCAGTCGGATATGTGGTCAAAGGGGCACAAGCCAGGGATACTGCCGTGATCTGGGGTGGGCCTTGCACTTAACGCAACAGAAATCTTGTAAACTTTGAAGTGATAGTAAACATGAAGTTAACTGAGGCACACCAGGAGGCAGCTGGGACTTTAAACGAATTCGTACCAAATTTGTTTGTCACTCTTTTTGTGTTGATATAAAGTTGTGATACGATTCCCATGTCCTCAGTCAGAGACTTTCCTTTCATGATGCATATTTTGCGACATGTTTATCAAATTTTTGAACTGACGTGTTTCCAGAACTTCACTTAAACGGTTGATAAAGGCAATAATGATTCAACACAACCAACTTTACACTTTGAGATTTGAGCTTAGGGTCTCTTGTCTCAATACACGTTTAATAATATTCCTATCAACACAACAGCTGTGAGAATCAGGTGGTTGTACCGGATTGGTAAGAAGAGAGAAGAGTTGACTGTATGAATGCATCCGGTCATTTGTCGAAGAAAGAAAACTTTTGATAGACAGGAAGACTGTAGGAGGTGGAAGGAAGCCCTGAAAGACACCGCTGCTTATAGAGAAAGAGGGAAAAGTTGATACATCAGTAATTTTTGGGCTGGACTGGTCACAGAGTAAGCTAAATGTGAGAGAATAAAGTGAGGGAGGAGAGGCTGCTAACAGAGAGGAGTTGTAGGTCAGACCCTGATGCCACTCCCTTTCAAAAACTTTTGATATATCAAGGTTACCAACATAGGATTCCTAAAGGATGACCAAACAATAAAAAGGCAGGAAAGGATATCAGTGGTGAGTTTAGCCATGCAAAGCCACGCTGATGATCAGAGATGATTGTGAGATTCAAGATGCTGACGGTAGTATCAGTTAAGAAAGTTTCAAGAACTTAGAAGATAGAAAAATTCAGCTCAACAAGACCCGATGTGGAAGGGTTAGAATGATCACTCTTCTTTGGGACAGACTGTACAGATGGATAATTCTAAGGATAATGATGATATTCGGTCTTTAAGCAGAAGTGCAAGAGACGAGCAAGCATAGGCGCAGGTTCGGAAGCTGTCATCAAAACAGTCAGTCCTAGTGCCATCCGTTCCATTATTTTTTCCCAGGGATAGAGACACTTTCCGGACTGTGCGAAAATACATAAGAATGGGTAAGGGAATAGTAAGAGGTGTGTCGTGGGTGTAGGGACGTTAGTCATCCAAGATGGAGTCAACGCAGAATAGAAAACCAAAAATTGTTTTGTCTTTGCAGAAACAAATGTAGAATCGTAAAAAATGTATCGTTAACTTGGCCTTATTACCTAAGCGGCCATCTGGTTCGGTCGTTAAGTTCACCGGACAAACTGTTGAAAAGGGACCACCCAAAGATCATCCATGCCCAGTTTGATGTACATCGGGTCAAGTGATCTCAAATATGAAGATTAAAATGTGAAAAGTTAACCGGACGGTCGACAACGCAAACTGCGGATGCTCCATGGTGGCCAAAGCTCACTTGCCCTTTAGCCGAGGTGAACTAAAACTACTTCATGATCGTAGTATTAACGTTGGAATCTGAGAATATCATCATTACTCTTTCCAGTTCACTGGTTCTTCCATATCTTGATTATTGTGCTCAATTTTCGTCTTCCGACTTGGAAAAGACGGAAAGAACAGAGTCGAGCAGCGAGCTACCAAAATAATGTCCTGAGAAACTCGTCTTATGTGAGCTTTCTTGTCGCTCTTTACACATCAGAATCACCATCAATTTCGATGACTTTTATCTAAGTATCAGTTTTAGGACAGATCAGTGTTATTCCCGCTTTATTGTTTTCTCTATGCCAAAGGTTCTCATTATGAATGAAAATCGTCATCAAATTGAGGCTTTAAATGAAACAGAAGACGAGGCTGAGAAATATAGAAGAACGAGAAGACTCTCAAAGATTTTTTGAGAGGAGGTGGACAACATCCCCCTATAAAAAGAAGCAGATCGTAACTGGTAGGTTATTCATGGGAAGGTGGCAGAGGCTCGGAACGTGACAGCGGCCCACCACTGAGATGCCAACGCTCACACAGTAATCACGTGACGCAAGGTCTTGCACTGTATTGCGTGGTCTAGCTAACGTCAGGCGCACGAAGGCAAACAGTTTTTGGGACCGTACACCAAAGTAATAGCTGTAGAAGAAGAAAAGAAGACCAACAACACCGCACAAAAGTGGGTCAAGCTCTGAACTATGACTGGAAAAGCTATGAAGCCGGAAGGATTTTTTCTGGACTTTCACAACAGAGTGTTTACATGTAGACCCACATCGTCAGATGCGAGGGTTGTGTTCTCCTTACAACCGGAGCAAATGCTGAAAGAGAAGACTACTCAACTCTTAAAGAGGTGTCGAGGTTTACAGCAGAGATAAGATATTAGAATAATACTGTGTATGTTTATTGTATTTCAAGTGAAATTATGGAGCCATCAGAGGAGACTGAGAAAGTTGTGAAAAGTCTTAGAATGAAAACTATGTTGGGGTTATGTAGGTTGCGTCTGCCCCGCTGAAAAATCCTGTCGAAACCTATGTTATAGAATCAGTTTTGACAAGATGAGATGAAGATCAAGAAATAAAAGGAACGGATTTGAAAAAGTAAAGAAATGCAGAGTTGAGATGTCGTATGAGTGAAATAAAATCTGGGTATTTCTTGGAGAAAAGAAATCGTTAATGAAAAGGAGAAAGAAGATGTAAGACAAGACAGAGACTCTGCTGGTGGTAAAGAGAACGAGAATGGTTGATCCATACAGGAACAGATAGACGATAAAGGGAGCTGGAAGCAGAAGAAGAGAGACACTAAGAGAAACAAACGAAGGGAGCTTGAACGTCAGACCCCGACGCCAGACCTAGTCGAAGGTCTTGAAATATTAAGGGCCACAACATAAGAGTCCTCAGAGGTTCCCAGAGAAGATAACCAGACAGTTGAAACATGAGAAAGATTATCAACAGTAGATTTCTTCTCGCGAAAACCATACAGATGATTAAAGGGAAGACTAGGAAATTCAAGATGCTCATGGGAGTTGAGGAGAGAATTAAAGATCTTGATAAAGCAGAAAATAAATCAACAGGACGATCTTCGGTAAGGTTAAAACAGTCACCCTACTTTGATTTGGCTACAACAATTCATTGTTTCAAGAAGCAATTGATTTGTTTCTTAAGAAGCGAAACATAATGAAGAAACACGGGAACTAGGACAGATGTATACCTGTTCAAAACAAGATGTCATCATAGCCCTACTTGTGCCCAACGAGAAGTTCTTTTAGACGGTAGTTAAGATGAATAATTGGGCAAGAAAATGTCGAGTCATCCAAGATGGAATCAGAAGAGCAGAGAGAACTAAAGATACTCCCTTTGTCAGAACGAGAGACACCATACCATAGGAACAAGGATGAAGGGAAAGGAAAGA
>JAUTXX010520372.1:0-11459 GCA_032273605.1 Panulirus laevicauda | reverse complement strand
AAAGCTGTCTTCCTGTAAGACAAATATTAATCACAACTCTGCCGCGGGGTATTTGAATAAGGGACCAAAAGTACGTAACCAGCAGACCTCTCCCACACACACTTCAGGATAACCTACGCCAGACACTGTAGCTGTTCAGGATAACCTACGCCACACATCAGTACACTGTAGCTGTTCAGTATAACCTACACCACACATCAGTACACTGTAGCTGTTCAGTATAACCTACACCACACATCAGTTACACTGTAACTGTGTTCTGTTTGTAACCCGTCCTTCCCCCAGTACAACCCCTCATTGCCCCTCCTTCATAACCACCATCTTAAGAAATGATGAAGTCGTCATTGCTCTCTGACACCAGCACATGTGGATATGTAAGAAGCTCTAGCGTGTGGCAGTGTCAGTGTGTGGTATACCTGTCCTGCAGAGTCAGGTGGAGAGCCGTTCTGTCAGGTGAGGCAACCAGTCGTGAGTTACAGCAGAGGCTGCTCCCGGCACGTGCGGGAACCAGTCTTGCGGTACAGCAGAGGCTGTGTCCAACACGTGCGGGCACCAGTCTTGCGGCACAGCAGAGGCTGTGTCTACCACGTGTGGGAACCAGTCTTGCGGCACAGCAGAAGCTGTTTCCACCACATGCGGGCACCAGTCTTGCTGTACAGCAGAGGCTGTGTCAACCACGTGCGGGAACCAGTCTTGCGGTACAGCAGAGGCTGTGTCCACCACGTGCTGGAACCAGTCGCTTTGCGTTGATTGTCGCATCCTTCATTGTTATCCCCAGTAGTGCGATACAGCAGACCACAATTAGAACATTCGCATGTAGACTTTTGGTATTGGCATCAATTTTGCGGTTTATTACCACAATAGCCTCGGGATTCAAACGTCATTTGAAGCCACTAGGAGGCAAGGGGGGTAGTGAGGAAGGGAGTGGGGCGGGCACCCACTCTCTGGCTCTGCACTTACCTCCACCTAACCCTAGACATGTATCCTTCACCAATACCGTCACTGAAATGGTTCGCATGAGTACAGCTGACATACGTCGATGTGGAATTCAAAATGCAGTTCCTCCTGATCATTGTCCAGATGCCATTATCTGTTCATGTGAATAACGTTTTGTGTCTGTAGATGAAATTGTTCGTCAGTTCCTAAGGCGAAACTGTAGGAGAAGGATTTGGAAACCTCATCACCACCTCAGAGTCAAACTTGTTTTTCATTTAGATTTGTTGAAAGCCACATCATTCTTCTTCTTTTTTCGGTATACAGTAACAAGTTGCGTGTGATGACTCCAGGAAAAATTTAAACCGGATCTCTTGAGAAAGCCTGTGACGTGTGTGTTGTGTAGGTTGGTTGGCTGTCCTTGATCCACACCTGTACTCCCACGGACGTACAGTCTGTACTTCTTGAGCTGGGTGGAGCACATATCACCCCGTGTACTCTCTCGCCGTTCTTACAGGGGGTGGCTTTATCGCTGGAAAGAACGTCGCCGCAACTCAGTACTTTGTCAGTAGTGTGTTCTGAGACCATCAAGAGACAGAGTGTGAGTCAGGCCCTGACGAAGACCTGCGCACAGTAACCTGCGCTGTGGAACAGCGTGGTCCTTTAGCGAGTTGTGTTTCTTCATTTTTACCAGGTCTTCCAGTAGTTACAGTGAGTTCTTCCAGCAGCTACGCTGGAACTGTTATTATCCTACCACACTACAATACCTGAAGCAGTCCACCATCGGCTAGTGGGATAAGGAATAGTCCAGTATCACAAGTTGTATGGGAGACCGAGAAAGTTGAGCTTTTGGTACAAGCAGACTTCCCTCTTCCCCTGCGTTAGTCGCCTCTTCAGTGAAGAAGCAACTCACCTTCTTAACAATCACTTCGCCGCCATCTTCCAAGTCTGCTCAACCTTGACACCATCTGCTCTGAACCACAACACTTCCTGGGTCTGTTTATGAATTTGAAGTCTCCTATGATTACACCGCCTCCACTTAAAGCACTCCGTTATCCCTACTTACCTACGAGACTGTAGCCAAAACCCTTGGCTCCATCATCAATGCCTCTCGCCTGCAATGAGAATATCCTACTAAGTGGAATACTTCATGGTTCCCCAATACCGAAGACAACCAAGGCCACAGTCTGAAAGTGATTGAGGATTCATTGCCACCACCCGGATCCCCAACCAACTCTGGAAAAGTTTTGTGTTCAAATAGGTTTGCACAGGGATTGCAAGCTCCTTAAGATCTTCAGCAATTTGATAAGATATGCACCTCCTCTGCCACCCTCTTGACTCAGCTTTCTTGCCTTTACCTGGAACCTGGAGAAGCTCAAGACCTCCGTGGTTCTCACCTTCACTGACTTCTCCAAAGCTTTCGACCTTGTCATCCATAACGTAATCACCAACAAAGTCATCAACCTTGTGCTACTAAGTTGCATTCCATGACCTGCGGACTTTCTCAGTGATCTTCGTCTGGCTTTATGTATCCGTGGGGTCATCTCCACCATCCAGTCCCCTCACCTGCAGCATGTCTGTGATCACACAGTTGGGACCCTTGTGCTTCTTCATCTCTTCAAATAATGCTGTAGAAGCACGTCAACGACCCTACCTTTGGTGACAACAGATCTCCCGTCTTCATCGCCCTCTTGGATTCACTTAACCTCCAGAACTGGACCGCCGACAACACCTGAGCATCAGTCAAACCAAGTCTTGCCCACCAGCCTTGCTTCCAACCTTGTCCCGCCCCCGCCTGGGTCATCTCACTATACCTCAGCCCCCTCCAAGTTATTCATTTTACCAAGCTTCTCATTGTCACTGTGAACGATAAATGAAGCTAGTAGGAACACGCCAGCGCCATCAGATCCTCCGGCTATCATTTCAGTATTTTTCGTCGGATCAAGACACTTGGACTCCCTGCTCTTGAATTCAAGAACATCTACTCAACGTGTGTTATTTTTTGATTCGTCCACACTTCCCCTAGCTGTTCATCTCCACTACACGACAAGGGCTACTAGAAGAGATACAGAAAAGGGTATGCAAAATTATCCTTCTCTCTCTCTCTCTCTCTCTCTCTCTCTCTCTCTCTCTCTCTCTCTCTCTCTCTCTCTCCCTCTCTCCAACCATCACCTGGACCTCATCCGATGGTTCGGTAACAATCTACAGCACCATCGCTGCCCTACGACATCTCCCGCCACCAGAGAGAGAGAGAGATCCCTCGTCCCCAAGTCGCAGCAGTTCATCACCACCACAGCATCAAGCCCGTTCGAGCTCGGACAGACTACTACAAGATCAGCCCCAACTCATCAGTTCTGAACAACATTGTGTGACGCTCGGTTCCAGGACTGAAGTGTTCACTCTGTATCCTCTTTTTCGCCACCGCCCACAGGATGGGTGGGAGTGCGCAGTATACTCGCCGCTCTTACGGCAAAAAGACAAAATCAGTTAACAGTCATTTGACTGTATATATTAACCTCCCACCCTAATACATGGGTAAACACGGTCTGGTTAACACCCCTGCCTCTTTTTATAGCCCCAGTGGTGGGTTATGTTGTATATTTTTTTTTTCGGTATTTTCAGCAGTTGGTTACAAATGATTCGGCCAAAGTTGATATTATTGTTATTTATTGTTACTATTATTATTTATTGATTATTAATATTCATTATTATTATTTGTTATTATTATTATTATTATTATTATTATTATTATTATTATTATTAATGATTGCTTTCCTCAAATTGCATACCATTAATACTTAAGAAAGTAACAGCTTAAATTCAAAGACCTCCCAGATCATATGTTGTGACTGATGGACCTCCCCGAACATTCTACACTGACGACCATGACAGATCAGGGACACTACACTGACAACCATTGGAAAATCTTTTGACCGTGTGACTTCGTCGGAACTTTGATAACAGGAGGAGGGCATGGTAACAGGAGGAGGGCATGATAACAGGAGGAGGGCATGATAAGAGGAGGAGGCCATGATAACAAGGGAGGACATGATAACAGGAGGAAGGCGTGATAACAGGAAGAGGCCACGATGACAGGAGGTGGCCATGATAACAGTAGGAGGCCATGATAACAGGAGGAGGCCATGATAACAGGAGGAGGCCGTGATAACAAAAGGAGGACAGACAGGCGATGGAGAACTAGACTGATGCTCTCTACCTATGAATGTGTTAGAGAAAATGATCAAGACTACGGATCCGACCAGAATAATGTGACTGTGTTCTTGACAGAAGTTTCCGAACAATTTTGTAATTACCTGCGTCGGTAAGACGTGTGAACCGGGCCAGAGAAGAGTGTGTTTTGATAATGTGGGTCAGCGCGAGATGACTGTGGCTCGGCCGGTTCTAGTCAGCTCTTCCCTCATTGTTAAGTTGCCAAGGTGTTCTTCTCTTCCTCACGTGAAGTATTCAGGCAGACAGGGTGTTCTTCAGTGGGTCACCAAAGTTGCTCTGTCTCTCAATGTGTTCTTTAGCGGTAACCTGAGGTGTTCCACCAACCAGGGTGTTCTTCCGAGGGTCACTTCTTCACCAACGCTAGTTTAGGGGTGAGGGGGGTGTGAGGAGGAGGAGGAGGAGGAGGAGGTTGTACAGCCACCCAAGGCTTCGTTGAGAGTCTCAGGTTTCCGTGAGTCCACGGTTTTGCTCAGCGAACCACACGATATAAACTGTTGGGTATCTATACCCTTCAGCTGATCCGCACTCCATCCTCGGCGTTCTCGAGCTTGCAGTAACTACAACTGAATACTCTTTCATTATCTCTGATCCTTTATCCTTACTACCTTGTCTTCACTACTTACCCCGAGACCAGAAGCTTTGATTAAGATCTGAAGTTAGGAAAGAACTAACATATTTATTTAAAGGCAAAGAGAGGAGTGGAAGCAGGCGGCATTAACAGATCCAGTGTCCATCACAAAGAAATGTCTCCAGCAAATCCTGGGTTTGGATTACGCAATAGTTTCGAAAAATAAGTCTTTGCCACTGCGAGATTGATATTTAGGTATAAGTGCAACTAGCGCTTTAGCTTCATTTGTTCATCATGTAAATTAGAAAGTGTGTAGTCTTTTATATGGATACGCATTAGAGCGCTACATGTTATTCTGTAAAAAGAAAAGAAAAATTTCCCGGGAGAGGGCGCAATACCTTATTGTTAACGGTAAGACATCTGCTGTACCTTATATTTTGAGTCTTTACCTTATATTTTTAGCCTGTACCTGATACTTTGAGCCTGTACCTTATATTTTGAGCCTGTACCTGATGATATTTTGAGACTGCATCCTTTTTCGCCTTAAGTGGGGGTGTTTACTAGATGAAAGACAGATCATGGAATGAATCAACTTTTTGATATGTAATGATATAGTTGTCTGGCCGCTGGAGTCAGATAAAAACCCTATGTAAACTCTGTGATCCTTTTCCGCCACCGCTCACGGGGCGAGCTTGGCCGCCTCAATTAATTAGCCGTTGAGAGCGATGGTCTTCTGCCCCAGCTGTGCGTTCTGGGACCTTAACTTCACGTGGGCCTTACGATGGTTCATGAGGTTTTCTGTCCCCTCAGTTTGGACTGGGACCAACCTGCTGTGTTGGCCTTCCGCTAAGCTAAGCTGTTATAGGCAGCGGCCGCACCCCGAGCATGGAGCGGCCAGAAGGCGGGGACCCGGCTGAGCCACTGTTGGCCAGACTTTAATTTTTAATCCGTGAGTGTGTGTGTGAGAGAGGCGCTCCGCTTGTGCCCCTCTTCCCCGCAGCTTGTAATGGCCGGCTGAGCGGCCGCTCTTTATGAAGAACTGCCTTTGTTGCCCTCTTGCTCACCCGGCCCTTCGCTTACCCGGCCTCTTGCTTACTGAGCCTCTCGGATACCCGGCACCTCGCTCACCCGGCCTCATATATCCAGTCTCTCGTTCATCCGACCTGTGGTTACTCGACCTTTCGCTCATCCGACCTCGCATATATCCGGTCTCTTATTCATCCGGCCATTGGTGTACCCGACGTGTCACTCACCCGGCCTGTGTCACCAGAGGCCCTGGTGAGTGTTGACGTGGGCTATTGGGTCGAGCTTGAGTACGAGTGACCTAGTCCAGGACACGTACGTGGCTGGGGGGTCTCCCTATCAGGGCACGTGCGGTGGCTGGAGCCTCCTTCCCTCACTCCTGCAGGTCACGTCATACTGGGGTGAGTCCCTCGCTTCCGCCCCAGGTCATGGTCCAGGCTGGGGAGATACAGTCACTGGTCGAGGCCGGTAACCACTGGAATCACATTGTTGCAAGGCTTCCTCCTACCCTGTGGGCGGGCAGTGCCACAAATATGTACTTGTCTCTATATCTACCAGTCTTGTATCGTGTGGTGGGCGGGTCTGCCAGTCGCCGGGGTTAACCATGTGACGACTGGTTGCATGTTTGGCTGGGTAGTTGACCGCCTGAAGGTCTCATTGGCTGTCCGGCAGTGTAGATCTTTTTAACTGTCTGTAGGGCTGGCCGGCCGCTAGCAGGTTGGTGTTGTAGGAAGCACTATGTGACTTGTTCCTTCAGCCTGGCCAAGTGTACCTCGAACGGGGCCCTGCTAACGTCAGGGGCGTCCCGCTGGTGTCCAACCAGCTCTTGTTTCCTTGTTAAGCATTACCTGGTGGCTGGGTGGTCTCCCAGTGGCCCATCGTTATGACGGTAAAAAGGTGAACCAATGCCTAGCATTAGTGTTGGGCCCAGCGGTGAGGTGGGGTAAGGTAGCTGGCATTAGTGTTGGGCCCAGCGGTGAGGTAGGGCAGGGAGGTGAGCAGTGGAGTCGCCGCCGCCGCCGCCGCCGCCGACCCTCGGAGGCCTCTGACCTCACCCGCCGGAAAGAATATTGAGCAGGGGAGGGAAAACATTTTGATAGTTTAATTAACGCTGGCGGCCTCGGGATGAGCTGCAAGACGCTTTGATTTTTTTGGTGATTGTGGACTGCTGTAGGAAGTCGAGTGTGGATGAGCCTTATTTTGAGGGGCATAGGACGCTGCCTTATTGTTGTGGGCAAGGGGAGACGATAGACTGGCCGTATTGTTGGGGAGACGGGAGGATGGCTGTATTGTTGGGGAGATGGGAGAGTGGTTGTATTGTTGGGGAGATGGGAGAGTGGTTGTATTGTTGGGAAGATGGGAGAGTGGCTGTATTGTTGGGGAGATGGGAGAGTGGTTGTATTGTTGGGGGAGATGGGAGTGGCTATATTATTGGGGAGACGGGAAGCTGGCCGTATTGACGGGGAGACAGGAGGCTGGCTGTATTGTTGGGGATACGGGATGCTTATTGTTGGGGAAACTGGAGGGTGGCCTTATTGTGGGGGACACGGAAGGGTGGCCATATAGTAGGAAGAGGAGCGCAGGGGAAAGGCTCCCTTGGTACTGGGAGAGGAGTGGACGCGGGGCTGGCTGCGGCCACCAGGCATCCCAACATATCTTGTCGAGGGACATAGGTAGTATTATCCTCGCCCTTATTTCGTGGTGGTGGTGGTGGTGTTGCTCTTCTTTCTAAGTGTTGTATGGTTGATGCTGTATATATAATGTGAACATTTGATGGTTAGTTTGTTGGATATGTGATGTGAAGATCTGATGGTTAGTCTGTCTTATATTGTTTGCTGATGTTGCCGTCCAGTGGCGCGGTAGGTTGCTCCTCTGGTGTGGGAGGCTTCTCGAGGGCATGGTGCTTTTTCAACGGATGTGCAGAAATCAATTTTTTTTAATGGTTCATTTTGGGAGCTGGGATCGAGGATTGAGGGAGGTTGAGGCCAGAATACTCAACCCCTTTGGTAAGCTTTTAGATCTGGGGATGGGCTCAGGTTACACCACACAGCACACGTTGCACCACACAGCAGAGGTTGTACCGCACAGCACAGGTTCCACCACACAGGTTGCACCACACTACAGATTGCACCACACAGCACAAGTTGCATTGCATGGAACAAGTTGCACCGCACAGAACAAGTTGCACTGCACAGCACAGGTTGCATCACTCAGCACAAGTTGCCACGCACAGCACAGGTTGCACCACACAGCATAGCACAAGTTGCATCACACAGCAGATATTGCAAACATCATGAGGAAAGTGAAAAAGCGTCGAGGATTGCATGAAGTTAGAAGGGGACCTTAACAGTGTTGATAGAAGGCCTCGATATGATTATCACTTAGCAGGAAATAAGATGCAATAATATGTGTTGTGGGGGAAACTTAGTCCTTAGTCCGTCGCTGGAGATCCATCTCGGGAAAGGAGACCTTCTGTCTGCGAGCAGACATAAGGATTACATTGAGGTTCACGCATGACGAGATATTCAGGAAGCTGTTCTAGTCATACGAAGAACGAAAATTAGACAGAATATATTTCCTCAGGTTTGGTCACCTGAAGAATCACAGAGCTAATTGAGAAAAGTAACTGGGATGGTACCAGAATTAAGGGAGCTGTCATCAGGAAAGTCTTAAGAGGCCCATATGTGTCCACTTTGGAAGAAAGAAGAGTGAGGGGTGACATGATTACAAACTTTAAGTTTTCAAAACATTGATGACAGAGATGCATGGATAGAACAATCAGAAGACATGGCATGAAATTAAGTAAGAAACTTGTTGAGAGAGATATGAAAAAGTGCTTTTACATTTAATATATGAGAGTGGTGAAATGAAGATATGGTTGATGCAGACAGGATACAGGAATGTAAAAAGTTGTATAACAGGAGGGAATTTTCAAGAGATGGGGCCACAGTAGTGTAAAATTCCCTCCCCGAAGAGTGCAAATCTGTGATCACATTTCCTCATAGGACGTTTTCTAGCCCACAGTCCAGCTTCCACCACACAGCCCAGGTTTCACCACACATCCAAGGTTGCACTAAACACCCCAGGTTCCACAAAGCCAAAGATCCATCACACAGTAGATGTTTGCACCACACGGCACAGTTAGCTTAGGGCAGAAGACGGTCCCTGGAACCCTGGTTGGATGTGCCTGGTCCCACTTGTCAGTGATTGTATATTATAGTGACGTTGCCAACATAACTCCTCATGCTAGACGAAAGTTACGTCACTGGATTCGTCACATATAGTAGAACTTTGTTCGTTAGCTAGGCTACGATCATCAGCTAGGCTACGGCTAGGATACGCTTGGTTACGTTTTGCCTGGCTAAGCTGGCACGATTCTATGGTTTGGATTGTTTCTGTCCTCATACATATGTATGGCTCTCTACCTGATTATTTTGTCTTCCTACTTATCTGTGGCTCTCCAGAACAAAGATACCACCAACCCAGGAGACCTCCCGTAACTTTACCTACCTTACCTAACATTCCTGGAAGTGGTCGCTGCAGGCGGTATAATATAGTTCTTTACACTGTACGAATCCGATGATATGATGTTCGTTGGTGATCATTTACGTTCGCCGCGCTCCCTAAGTAGAGCTTTGTGTGTGTGTGTGTGTGTGTGTGTGTGAAGTCCAGTGTTTGGTGTTAAGGTGAAGGAGCGCTGGGGAAAGATATAGTTGAAGGAAAAAGAAAATCTGGAAATTGTAACCGCAAAAGGACGGATGACAACGGTAGGTCGGAGAGTAACGGTAAGACGGATGATGGTAACGGTACGCTGTGTAAGGTAACGGTAAGGCGAATGATATCAGTAGGCGGGAGGGTAACGGTGAGACGGATGATTACGCTAGGCCGGACTGGAGGGGTAACGGTAAGAGGGATGATGACGGATTATAGTAATGGTAAGAGGGATGATAACGGTGAGGAGGGATGATAGCAGCAGCAGCAGGAGGAGGAGGAAGGACAATAATTACTGGAGGCGGAGGAAGCCGCAGGGAGGCCTCCCCTCCTCCCGGGCGCCTGCTAATAAAGCGATGGTTATGTCGTCTTCAAAGAGCGGCAACTTGAGGCCAGAGAGAAAAAGCGACAAAGTTGTTGACAAAATTGACACACCGTTCTTTTTTGGCTCAAGTTAGTAGGTCCGGAGCGTGGCTGGGATTGATGCTTCCTCCCGCTGGCGAGGGGCAGGGTGGACTGCTGTGGTGGGGAGGCAAGAGAGGGGAGTGATGGGGTATGAGGAGGTAAGAGGGTAGTGAGGAGGGTATGGGAAGGGGAGAAAGGGATGATGGGGGATTGATGAGAGACGTGTGTGAGGGAGACAGCGGCGGTGACAGGCTGGCCAGCTCTTTGTATGATGACAGACGCCACGCCGTCCCAGCCCTCACTACCATCCACCGTGCCGTCCCAGCCCTCACTACCATCCACCGTGCCGTCCCAGCCCTCACTACCATCCACTGTGCAATCCCAGCCCTCACTACCATCCACCACGCTGTCCCAGCCCTCATTACCATCCACTGTGCATTCCCAGCCCTCACTACCATACACCGTGCCGTCCCAGCCCTCACTACCATCCACTGTGCAATCCCATCCCTCACTACCATCCACCACGCTGTCCCAGCCCTCACTACCCTCCACTGTGCAATCCCAGCCCTCACTACCATCCACCGTGCTGTCCCAACCCTCTACCATCCACCGTGCTGTCCCAGCCCTCTGTCATCCACCGTAGTGCCCCACCGCAACAAACGCACTTAGAATTTACACTTTTTTTCCATCCACCATTAATGGTTCTTCTGGTGAAGGAAAAACACAAGACAATGAAACAAGTAAAAAAGAGAAGTAGACTGTGTATTTGCCGAATGTTTAACATGAACAGTAACATATGATGATAGATTGCATGGTACTGTGGGCACCTGTTGATCACTTTGAATGATCAGAACATACCAGAACCTGCGAAGATATTATGAAGTGTACCATTTGAGGTGTTGTGAGCCCACACCACACCAGTGGAGAAATCCCAGTGTTGCCACCACTGGAGAGGGACCCTCTGGTGTTGTGATCTCACCTCACACCACTGGTGAAGACACTCCTGGTGTTTTGTGCCCACACCACTGGAGAAGCCCCACTGTTGCCACCACTGACGAGGACTCTCCTGGCATCATCTCCAGGGGAGTCTGAAACTGACTCAAATCGCCCCACTCCACAAATGTAGGAGCAAAACAATCCCCAGAAAATCTATCGACCGATAGCATTAACATCGCACGTCATTAAGATCTTCGACAAATTCTTAAGAGGCAAGCTGACTGAGTCTATATGGAAGTCAACAAGCTACAGAACCCAGGGCAACGTGGTTTCAATGCGGGAAGATCTGGCCTCTCTCACGTACTTGACCATTGTGACAGGATTGTTGTAGCTCTGGAACACACACACAAAAAAGGTTGACGTGATTTACACAGACTTTGCAAAATCATTTGACAAATGTGGTTATGGTGACGTTGCACATAAATGCAAAAGATGGGAATAACCGGGAAAAAAATAGAGGACGCACAGGTGTGGTGGTGGTACAGGTGTGTGGTCCGTGGTGGTGGTGGGGGTACAGGAGTGTGGTCCGTGGTGAAGGTACAGGAGTGTGGTCCATGGTGAGTGTACAGGAGTGTGGTCCATGGTGAGGGTA
>JAUTXX010520361.1:0-11459 GCA_032273605.1 Panulirus laevicauda | reverse complement strand
TTCCCTCAAAGGCCCAGTCCTCTGTTCTTAACGCTACCTCGCTATCGCGGGAAATGGCGAATAGTATGAAAAAAAATATATCAGGAGCCCATATCCAGGATTATCCACAAAAAAAGATTATCCATCCCTCATATATTTTCAGTCAATACATGATCAAGGTTTATTGTGGGTACATGACGCTCTCCAGTTGAAATCTTTGTACATATGGTCTCTAAGATGGGTATTTCTGACGATGTCAGCAACCTGCCTCAAAGTAATTTAGACTATCTTGAGAGAAGAATGTTCTTTTCTTACTCTTCTTTGCTGCCACTTCATTTTGGGAATTTCGCATCTGGACACTGTATTTCTTCCACTTGTGCTTTAAGATAGGTGGTTCTTGCCTTTCTAAGGAAGAAGCCCAAATCCTCGCCTAGAAACTAAGAAAATGTGGGTACACGATTCTGATTCTTAAACGCACTGGGCGCCCAGCACGCAAGACCATGTTGCTCTTATCACTCCATATTCATCTATGCCATTGGACGACATTTTATCGGAATTCTCTGACGTCTTCAAGGCATCACTGTTAAACATTCAGTCGCACACCACATCAACATCACCGGCCCTCCTATATTCGCCAAAATGCAACGCCTTCTTCCTGAACGTTTGACGGTCGCCAGGGAACAACAGATCGAGAAAATGCTGGAGATGTGGATGATCCATTTCTCGGACAGCTGTTGGGCATCTCCCCTGCACATGGTACCAAAGTTTTCCCTCTGTGGATGGCGACTACTGAGCCCAGAGCGCTACCCATTTCTCACCTGCAGGACTTCTCCCATGGCCTCTGTTGCTCAAATGCTGTCCATCATATTCCAGTGAAGCCCACAGACGTTTCTAAGATGGCTGTGACGACCCCCATCGGCCTATTCATATTCGTCCAGATGCCTTTTGGGTTGAGAGACACTGCCTAAACATTTGAATGCTTTGAAGACCAGGTACTTTGCAGCGTTCCCAGCAATTATGCATACCCACTTGGACGACATTCTTGTGTCCAATGGCAATGAGAAGCAACACCTGCATCGGCTATTTACAGGACTACTGACAAGATTATGGAGGCCACATCAGTCCCGACAAGTGTGTGTGTTTGGCGTCACCTCGCTAGCATTTCTTGGTCATCAGCTGTCTGCAGAGGGCACCCTCCCCTGGAAGAATAGGAAGACGCCATGAAGGGTTTTCCTTGTCCAGTGTCACCTAAGAAATTGTGCTAGTTCTTAAGAATCGTAAATTTTTACTATAGTTTCATTCCACGGTGTGCTGACATCGTGAATCCCCTCCACAACCTACTCAAAGGTACCAAGAACTCTGGTGTCGTCCTCAAATTGAACCCAGAAGCAGGTAACACCTTAGCCATGACCAGAGATTAGATCCCTAAACAAGGCTTTCTCACATGTTATGCACCAGGTGCACCCATGAGCCTCTCCATGGTTGCATCCTCCTTTGCCATGGGGGCTGTCCTCCACCTGCATGTTGACGAAGATTGGTTACCCATTACTTTCTTCTCTAGGAAACAACGTCATTGGATAAGTACAGCACCTTTGACAGAGAACTGCTGGCGATTTACAGTGCCATACAGCATTTCTGGCATTTCCTGGAATGTCAGGAGCTCCATGTTCTCATGGACTATAAACCTTTGACACATGCCATCATTACCAAGAATGACATCAATTCACCTCAGGTCAACAGACATCTGAGTTACATGACTCACTTCACCACAAAAACTCATCACATAGAGGGTACAGACAATCCAGTAGCTGATTGCCTTTCACTTTGGTGCAATTGTGCCCTCCAGCTCTACTGACTACACCATGATTGGTTTACCATCATGGATCAGCATCTTTCCATATTATCAATTCCTCTATCGCTAGCTTCGGGATAATGATTGCGTGTGATGCATCTTGACCTGAACCTTCATGCCCTTTTATCCTCAAGCCACACCTAAGACAAATTTTTGATGCTTTCCACTCCCTTGCGCACACAAATATTCATGCAACACCACCTCCTCCACCACCAAATTTATTTAGCTAGGAGTCAACACAGATGTCTAGTAGCATTGGGCCTGCTCCTGTCTCCAGTGCCAACATTCCAAGTTCCTTCATAACACCACTTTCCTCTCCCATCCTGCAACTTTGATGTGATATGCACGGATAACTGCTACCTCTTGACTTTTGTTGACCATTTCTTCAGATATGTCTGCGGAGCCCACCGCCCATGCTTTCCTCTAAAGCTAGGTCTCCCAGTTCGGGGTACCTTCTGTTGTTATCTTGGACCAGAATCAACAGTTCAAGGCAACCCTCTCGATGGATTCTTTTGTTTCCTTGGTTCTGCTTGTCCTTATCACCCACCCCCCAACAGTATGGTCGAAAGCTTTCATTGGCAACTGAAGGCTGCACTCATGGTGCAACCTTAGCCTGAAGCCTGGACCTACAGCCTACTCTTGCCCTACTTAGTATCCACTCAGCTATGAAAGATGTGAGTTATTTGAAATGAAAAGGCAATACAGGTGTTGAACCTAAATTACAATTGTACTTTTGTGAAACTCACTGTTTGTAGTGCAATGCATGCCAAAGAATACAGATCTCTGTTAAGAAGTCAACTAAGCAATGTTTAAACATCATGGTAAAACTGTTGGTAAGCTTTCGAAGATAAATGTAGACAGTGTTTTGTTGACACTACCATAACTCACTTCACTCATCACATTACTCATACATGATAGTACATGTTGAATTGTGCATCAGCATCACACACAATTGGTTGTCTGCAGAGCACTGTGTCCCACCCTCATGTCTCAACAAAGGACATTGGATTCCCCATAGGAACACTGCTTCCTACCTGGCTACAGGCATATTGTTTTCATGAAGTACAGTTATCCATTAATAATTATAAAGCATTGTTTCAATAACATTATGGTAAGATTATCTATATACTTTCGAGGATAAATATAGGCTGTATTTTGTCAACTCTACAACAGTTTATTCACACTTACAGTATATTTTAACTCGCACATTTTTTTTTCAAACACTTGCTGTTCATGAAATGGTGTGTGCCACCTTTGCTTCACGTTAAGGAACTCTGCTTTCCCCAAAGGAGCACTGCTTCCGCCTTGGCTATGGGCCTCTTGTTTCCCTTTGTTGATTGGCTTTTCTTCGTAATTTTACCCCCTACAGTAACCCTCATTATGTTTGAAAAGTGTAAGAGAGCTGCTACTGATGATGATATACTTAGGAGGCATCAAAGACTAACTCTGGAGGTCAAGTTAGAAATAGCAAAGTGATCTGAGAAGGATGAAACTTCTCCACAGATCATGTGTTCATTAGACCTTTGCTGTTCTATGATTGGGATGTTTCTCAAGGATAATTTATGAATTTTTGAGCATGCAAGGTGATTTGCACCTGTGAAGTCCACCATCATTACTAAAAGGAAGAGCAGTGTCATTGCTGAGATAGAGAAACTTTTGACTATGTGGCTTGGGGACCAGTACGAGTTGATATCTTAGCATTATGCTGGCTTAGGAAGTTGGTAGTTTGTACAGAGACTCAAAGGCTAAGCTTGATGACATTACTTGTGACAGTGAAGAGTTCATTTATTACAGGCAGGGATAGGAATACATTCACATTTTCTGCAGATATTCAATACAACATTTATTTTTCAACTTAAGACTTTTCATCTTAAAAAGAGGGTCCGGGAACAGAACCTATTTTTAAGTTAGGGACTCCCAGTATATATTTCATATGTTTATGTAACTACAAAAAAATACTGTAGCCTTCATACAGTTTCATACATTGAAATGGTGGTACTTTAAGGTTATTTCCCATTAATGTCAGGTAAAAATGAGCAAAGGTATTCATGAGAAACTCCAGTGATTGGATTGTAGAAAACATGTCAGTATTTTCTTTTTTACAAATTTTATGTCATGTATTACAGATCATATTTTTTAAGTTGAAACTTCATTATTTGATGCCAGTCAACACAGATTATGCTAATTCTTAAATGTATTTAATTCATCAGTATTGTAATTAGTCTCTCACGACTGATGCAGTGCACCAAAGAACATAAAAAGGCAGATGTTCTGTCACTTGTCTTTCCAGTATCTGTTTTGATGGTTGGTGGATGTAACTAGTTATACATACTTGGTACTGTTGGAGACATGGCACACAGGTAGATGTATATACAGTACTAGTAGCTTTCAGAAATAAAAGAAGAAAAAAAAGTGCACAGTGCCATAAAGATGATAGCATTAATGCTGACAAATCTGTGTGAAGAAAATAGATGGTCAGATACATGCATTTAGCATGAGATAAGAAATTGAGATCCCTATTCTTGCATGTGTATCCCTGTTATTTCCCTTATTTAGTGAGACGTGTTGCTTGCAGGATTGTATCAAAAATTTTGGGCTGAGCTAGTTGTGGGGGTTTGCATTAACTGCTTGTCATAGGGAGGAAGTGAAGAGTTTCTAATTGTGTAGTCTCATTGAATTGTGTGTAAGTAGGTGAGAGAATCAAATACTGTTGCAAATGAAATGAAACTTGAGTTTAAAAACTAGATGCTGTATTAGGATGAATGGATATGGAAGGGATATGCTGAACCTGTGTGTCATTTATATCTTGTATATGCTTACATTACAAACTATATGTAGCAGTGCAGATAGTTAACAAATTAGAAACTTGTGTAGCTTATAATATTCATTATGAGGATGAAGTGGGTGACGGGCGCTAAAATGAAGACACTTCACTTGTGACTGTGGTGAGTAGTGCTTGAATAGTGCCTTTGGGAGTGAGGTGAGAAAGTGAGCAGTGTAAAAGGTATTATTATAGGTAGAAAGAGAGAAGGAAACTGTAACAAGAGGCATTGACTGGAAGATTGCAGAACTTTCTGAGTGTTGAATATGAGCGAGTGAATTAGGTATGGGAAAAGTAATGGAAAAACATTATGAATGCATGGAGTAGCATGGAAAAAGATATAAGGGATAAAGAATATGAAAAGGATATGGAGTTATGAAAGGGTAAAGGGTGTTTTAGAGATACAATAGGTATATGAAACATTGTTACAATAGGGAAGGATCAAGAACTGAATGGCAGTGAACATAGAGGCAGAAAGAAGATATAGTAGGTTATTTTTGAGAGAATGCTGAATGATGGACATATGTGGTTAGGATTTCATATTGAAGGGATAATCAAAGTTGAGGTGAGAAGTTGTGGCTGAGAAAGGGAGGAGAAAAGGAGAAAATATAAAGTTGGAGATGGTACATTGTTATAAAAGTCAATGGATATGTGTAGGATATTATAAGAAGTTTCTTGCTGTATTTGTCAGCTAATGATAATAACAACAGTAGACTGAATTTTATAAAAAAGATTTATCACATACTGTCATCTTATTAAGAATCCTTTTACAAGAGCAAAATTTATTTTATGCTGTAAACTGTTCTGAATTTTAGCTTACTTCTCCCAAAAGCTGGACTTGGAGTGGAATTCGATAGCCTTTTGTGCTTGCTGCTCCTCCTTTAGTTGTGTTAGGTAGATCATAAACACCAGTGGGGCCGGCCTGTAGTTTTGCAGAAAACCACAGTCACTATCCTTATCCATACTGACATACCTGGGATACTAAGTTGTAACAACGAACAAAGTAGATGGAAAATATGTACAGATTATATAAGAACATTTATTTATGGTATAACACAATAGATCTTATGATGGGACAGTATATGATTTACATAGATAATTGTCCATCATAGTATGTAAAGTACAGTACATACTGATATTAACTACATTACAAACCACCATCCAAGAAGTGGTCAGTATACTCTGTGAAAACTATTTATCTAACTGTCTATATCTCTGATGCCCATTCCATCCGGGAACTTCCATCAAGGGGGGTAACCATGGCTAAAGAGTCTCCACTTAGTTTCCACTTATCTCTTATCTCAGTGGCATTAATTAAATCTTCATTAATCAGGCACATCTCTAAAAGACTGTTGAAAATTCCAACATTTATTGAAGGGTTCTAGGTGATGTTTGAATTGTAAAAATTACATTACTAATCAAATATTAGTGTTTACAACTGTGCAGAAAACTGCATGGGATTATTCATACATTTAAGCAGAATGATAAGAGAGATGAAAGTAAAACTAGGCAAAATGTATGTAGAGATGGAGTGTGGTGGTGAGGTATGGTGGCTAGTGACAAGTCTGTTTGTAGATGATACTGAGTTGTTTGCCTAGAGTGAAGAGGAGCTTCGGAAGGTTACGTGTTTTATCATGTGTAAGCGTAGGTGACTAGGGGTATATGTAAGTAAGAGTAAAGTAATGGTGTTTGAAAGGAATCACAGTCAAAGTATAGATTTTGCAAAGTCCCATAGAGTGAGAGAAGAAAGTGCAATAAACTGTGTTATGAATATGGGAAGAGAAGACTGGAAGAGGTGACATAATTTAAGTATTGGGGAGCTATACTGGTTACATTTGGTGAGATGGAAGGAGAGCTATAGGAGAGAGCAGAGTCATATGTAGGAGCTGTCTTGGGTAGGTTTGATGACATGGAAGGAGAGATAGAGTAGAAAGAAGAGTCTTTGGGTACCTTAATAGAATAATGAAGGGTAGAGGTGTATGTTTGGAAATTCTTCCTTACTTGCACCTCTATCCTTCATTATTCTGTTAAGGGACCCAGTGACTATCCTACCCTCTGTTGCACTCTCCTTTATCTCTCCCTCCATATCACCAAACGTACCCAAAATAGCTCCAAAACACTTAAATTCTGTTATCTCATCCAGTCTTTCTCCCCTTCGTAGATTTATAACCATTTTCATTTTCATTAATAGTAAGATAATAGAACAAGTGAAAGATATCAGGTATTAAAGTACCCGATCAATGAAAAGGGGAAATGTGAAACAAATATCAGCTCAAGGATTGTGATAGCAAAAACCATCCATGAGAGGGAAAAGTTGTTAAATAAGAAGAGGACCATTAAAGAAAAGATTTTGAAGACATTTGTGAGAAACTGCTCTTTCTGGATCTTAAATCATCTTTTAGAAGCATTTGATATGTGGATGTGGAGAAAGATGAAGGTGAGCTTGGAAAAAGAAATAAGTTCTGGAAGTTAAGAGGTAAACAAAGAAAGCTGAAGGTGATCTTGAGAGGGAAGAACTTGATTTAGCATATGCTATGAAGAGATGGACTACTGAAGGATTGTTAGAGAAGTAAATGTCTAGGGGAAAATGAAAGAATACTGTGCTAGAGGATCATTTGTACAGATGATGCAAAGAGTGAAGAAATGAGGGAAATGGAAAAGATGGAAATATGTGGATACTGAAGATGAGTTCATAGACTGGGACTGACTCAACTATAGTGGTAAAACTCAGACACAGGTTCAAGTTATGCTGCATTATTCAGAGTTACTAGATTTTTTGTATTTTTTTTTTAATTCTTCCCATGATATCCCTGTGTATGTCATTGATGAATATAAGAGTAATTATTTAAATTTGTTACTCTTCATTACATTTAAAAAAATTACCACTAAAAACATTTAGCTTGCTGAATAACTGGGACCCACACGACAGACTTAGCTAACAAGATGCTAACAAACACACTACCAACTATTATCATCTCTCTGTCTTATATTTATCTTGGAAATTTTTGTTGCAGACATGTTTTCCCTATGAGGGTCCACAAGTCGATGGTGAAGATGGTAGCGGTAGAATTGAAGACAGAGGTTAAGAAGGACATGAGGGCAGCCATCATTACGACCACCATAAACCCCTTTCATACCTTGTAGAAGAAATTGGATAGTTGATTAACCTTTCTGGTAATTCTATATATTTTATCTAAACAGTTGACTTGATCTTTTATATAGAAACAAAGGCATAGACTAGACATACAATTACAATGTTAGAACACTTAATAGGTATAATATTGATAATGATGCTTGAATGAGCACAGATATCATGGTTGACAAACATGGCAACATTACAGGTTACCAGCGGAGAATGGTGGACTTCCGGGGATCCAGTGCATGTTGCGCAAGGCTAGAAAGTACCCAGAGACACTGCCTTGTTGACTTCTCTTGGACGATTGTGAAGTGGAGGTAATGTCTAAAGTTAGTCATGGGATGCATATGTTTCAAATCTCATTAAATCATTTATTCTATTTCCTTACTGTTTATTAATCAGTATTTTCATATGTACCTCCATTGAATGCATTGTCCTCAAGCACTGTAATCCCTAATGAAGTGTTTCCACATTTTTTCTTCGATAACCATCACCTATTTATATGATTTTATATAGTTTTATACTCTTGGGGGCCCAGCTTGTGTGTGTGCTATACTGTATGGGGAGGGAGTTTTTACTCTTATGGAGCCCTATCTTATTAATCTTATGTAAGTAATTACCTACTGGTACTGTATGGGAAAGGGAGTTTTACACATTTGGGGCTCCATCTCTTGAACATTCTCTGCTTTAGTACCTTTTGAATATCTGTACTTTGCATTTACCACATCCATTTTCAATTTATTCCATTTACCCACAACTCATACAATATATTAAAGTACTTCCTTACATTTTTTCAACAAGGTTCTTGCTTACTTTCATGTTATGTCTTCTGGTTGTTTTGTCCTTATAATGAACTTTCCATTGTCTATGCCATCAGTATTGTTTAAAAACTTTAAGTTGTGTCACCCCTCACTGTTTTCTCTTCCATGGTGAGCAAATCTAAGGTTTCTAGCCTTTCCCTATAACTTGGCCCTCTTAATTTTGGTACACTGTGCCACCTCTCATGCAAGATAGTACTCTGATTAAGGCCTTGTGTGTATGATATCCTTTGGTGAATTACTTTAATGCTGGTTAAGATAAAGGAGTGTACAATAAATGCTTTCAGGTAGGTTGTCTGTGAGTAGCAAAAGAACCAGCTCACTCACCCAAAGCCCAACCACCAACACAAAGATGAAGTATGCCAATATGACTAGCATATCAGGCCAGGCTAAGATTGTCCCTTCCTTTTCCAGGCCCCCAGCTGTGTCGTTGTTGGTCCCCTCATATTCCAGAACGTTCTCAGTGATGTCCATGCTGTCCATGGTACCTGCAGAGGCTGTCAATGTGCCCAGTGTTACAACATCAGGGCAAGGACGAGTTAGTTTATATCTTCCTTGCCCATGTTTGTCACATAATGAAATCCTCAAATCATCGTTTGAAATCTCAAAGAATGTGTATCCAGTAGGTGCTGAGTACTGTTTATAAGATGTATGATCAGATGCCTATAATTATGGTATCAAAACTATATTTGTTGAAGAACAAGATTATAACATATGCAAAGAAGAATTCCAGTCCATATTGATGTAAAAGGTACTGTACTTTAGTTGACCTATGTGGCCAGTGGCCTTTGAGCCTAGCATTCAGAATATGGTGACCTGAAAGCTTAGCTTTCATTGAAAGCCTAGACCATTCACTTTATGTTGACATTGTAAGCCCATCATTCACTTCATGTTAATTTGTGAGCCTAGCATCATTGCACATTGACATGAGTCTAGCATTCATTGCATATTGACTTGTGAGTTTATCATTCATTGTATGTTACCTGTGACCCAACATTCATTGTGTTGATCTGTAACCCTAGCTTTTATTGCATGTTGGCCTGTGAGCCAAGCTTTCATATTTTGACATGAGAACCTTGAATTCAATATGTTATATATTAATCTGTGACCCCACCATTCTTTGTAAGTTGATCTGTGACCCCTAGCATTCATTGTACGTTGACCTGTAAGCCTATTTTTCATTTCATGTTGATCTGCAAGTCCATTCATTGTGTGTTGACCTTTGAGCTCAGCATTCATGTGTTGACGTGAGAAACTTTGTCAGTGTGTGTTTTATGTTGCCTTGTGACCCTTAGTATTCATTGTATGTTGACCTTTGAGCCAAGCTTTCATATGTTGACATGTGGACCTTGAATTCAGTTTGTTGACTTGTTGTCAGTGAACCTTGAATCCAGTATGTTGACCTGTTGGCATGTGAACCTTGAACTCACATCCCAATCAACTTGTCCCTCAACCCTACTGAACCTAATACCTTGCTCTTATTTACATTTACTCATAACTTTCTCCTTTCACACATTTTTCCATACTCAGTCACTAACCTCTGCAGTTTCTCACTCGAATGAGCCACCAGAGCTGTATCATCGGCGAACAACAACTGACACATCCCAGGCCCTCTCGTCCCCAACAGACTGCATACTTGCCCCTCTCTCCAAAACTCTAGCACTTACTACCTAACTACCCCATCCATAAGCAAATTAAACAACCATGGGGACATCACACACCCCTGCTGCAGACCAACCTTCAGTGGGAACCAATCACTCTCCCCTCTTCCTACTCGTACACATGCCTTACATCCTTGATAAAAACTTTTCACTGCTTCTAGCAGCTTACCTCCCACAGCATGTACTCTTAAACCCTTACATAAATGCTACCTACAAATCTATCTGTTTTTCTAAATATTTATCACACATGTTCTTCAAAGCAAACACCTGATCCACACATCCTCTACCACTTCTGAAACCACACTGCTCCTCCCGAATCTGATACTGTACATACTACCTTCCCCTTCTCAATCAATACCCTCCCATAAATCTCCCAGGAATACTCAACAAACTTATGCCTCTTATATTTGAACACTCATCTTTAACCCCTTTACCTTTGTGCAGTGGCACTATGCATGCATTCTGCCGATCCTTAGGTACTTTACTCTGTTCCATACATACATTGAATATCCTTACCAGGCAATCAACAATACAGTCATTCCTTTTCTTAATAAATTCTATTGCAATACCATCCAAACCTGCCACCTTGCCGTATTTCATTTTCCACAAAGCTCTAACTACCTCTTCTTTCTTAACCAAGCCATTCTTTGACTCTCTCACTATACACACCACTCTGACCAAAACATTCTACATTTAGCACTCGATCATCAAACACATCCAACACACCTTCAAAATACTCACTCCATCTCTTTCTCACCTCATCACTTCCTGTTACTACTTGCCCCCCTTACCAATGTTCCCATTTGTTCTCTTGTCTTATGCATGTTATTTACCTCCGTCAAAATATCTTTATTCATCTTTTTATTCTTCCTAGAATTTGATGATACTCTCTCACCCCAATCAACAACACAGTCACCCCCTTTCTTAATGAATTCTACTGCAATACCATCCAAACCTGCCGTCTTGCCAGATTTCATTTTTCACAAAGCTTTCACTACCTCTTTTCTTTTAACCAATCCATTCTCCCTGACCCTCCCGTTGTGCACACCACTCTGACCAAAACACCCTACATCTGGCACTCTATCATCAAACACATTCAACAAACCTCCAGAATACTCACTTCATCACTACCTGTTACTACTTCCCCCATTCACTGATGTTCCCATTTGTTTTCTTGTCTTATGCACATTAT
>JAUTXX010520351.1:0-11459 GCA_032273605.1 Panulirus laevicauda | reverse complement strand
AAAAATAAATAATTAAATTTAAAATAAAAAAAGTTATACAAAAACAAAAAAAATGAAAAAAATATTAAAAACAACATTATAATCAAAAAATCAAACATTATAAAAACATTAATCTAACAAACATATAAAAATTTAAATAATAAAACCAACACTATTACATACAAACTGTGGGTTTACATCCATGCGAGTGAGGTCCAGCACAGAGTCTGTGATAGCTGACACAAGGGGAGACATGCCCACCCGGAGTCCCACTTGAACCCCAGATCCACCATGTTCCACAATGTACGAGTGGGATGACACCAATTGTACTTCCCTGTTGAAGTTATTCTTATTAAACCAAATAATGGTAGTGGCGAGTGTACCCCATGGTTATGGTAAATTAGTCATAAATAACATGAATCATGATTGGTAGATTTACTTGTAACATAATGTAAACTAAAGAAACTTCAGCACACTTACCTATGAAATGAATAAAATAATATTGTGATTAAATGGTCAGAGTTTACATGTAACTATAAAATTCTGAAGATACAGTAAACAGACCTTGGCCCTCAAATAAACCTGACCTCTATTCATGTCAACATCTGTGGTCTTCCTTCTAACATTTCTTCAGTTGAACACCATCTGCCACCTTTCCAAATATCATACTTCTCCCAGAGGCAAATGTCAAATCATGTTTTTTTTAATTCCTTTCATATCTCCAACCATTTTACATTTACATCCAAATTCCACTAGAAAGGGAGAGTCTGGGCTTATTTGGATGCCAACACACCTGTTGTATGTCTCATTGACCACTATCTTTAAACAATGTATTCAGGCTAAGATTTTTCACCTAACTACCCTGATTTTTATCAGTTGCTACTTGCCTACTCTGTGTAATCAAAACAATAATGTCTCTCTTCAAGAAATCTTGGGGACAAGTAACTGTCTATAACTGTATTTTGCCTGAATATGGGTATCAATACTACATTGAGGATCTTATACCTGAGTCATGAAAAACACTGAGTTCTCACTGATGGGTAATTTCCACTTAAGTGGAAAGGGTACTGAAGGCAATGAAAAATGTGGGTTAAAACAAGGATACCAATGAAAGGAAACACAATACCAAAGAAACCTAACCTAATTTAAAATGACAATTTGATTGTGACGCAAAAATCTTTATTTACCATGTGTTAGTGTCAGCAACAACTGCAACAGCTTCTGCCACCTGCTGGTCCAGGGTTGAACAATGAGCAGCAGCTGAAAGATCCTGTCTTAAAGCATCCTCCCAATGATGGGTCTGGGTAGTGGCATGAACCACAAATACTGAGGAGTAGTGATCCATCACACCCCCAAGCAAAGATCCAGCTAAGCTGCTGCTGCTACAGCCACTCACTCTGCCATCCCCAAGAAATGATCCACCAGAGGAACTGTTATTCACACACACACACCTGCCAAAAGATAAGTAAACCTATCAGTCCTGTAGCATCCAAATATGGGTGCCAGAGCATGATAAAGAATTAATGTTATAACACCAGCCTCATCCATTAACTTCTAAAGCTTAATTTTCATGTATCATTAGTGTGAACAATAATACAATAAAAGGTAGAATGATGTGTCAGTAAGCACATTCTGTTCCCTTTATCAAAATCTTTTGTCTATTTACTGCATATATATTCCTTCACTCATTAACAGCTACCAATATTCTCACACATTCAAGTGTCAGAAATTCATCAGTAATGTTTGTAACATTTGCCACATATTCTTAAAATTTGGTTTGGCTGCCAAAAAAGTGTAGTCATCAGATGCTTGCCATAAGAAATAAAGAAGAAAAAGTATTGGGCTGCTTTGTGTAATGCAGGAGAAAACAGTAGAGAAGAAAAAAAAAAATGGAGGAAATGTACCACAGACTTAAAGTTCTGAGGCAACTGCTAACTAACCTTAAAAAGATATCTTTGTGTCGTGTGTGGTACAAAACCAACCACTTCCATGGTTCCATTTGCTACTAAATCCACTCCCAGATATCTAAAACACTTCACTTCCTCCAGTTTTTCTCCCTTCAAACTTACCTCCAAACTGAGCTATCCCTCAACCCTACTACACCTAATAACCTTGCTCTTATTCACATTTACTCTCAGCTTTCTTCTTTCACACACTTTACCAAACTCAGTCATCAACTTCTGCAGCTTCTCACTCGAATCAGCCACCAGCACTGTACCATCAGTGAAAACAACTGACTCACTTCCAAAGCCCTCTCATCCCCAACAGACTGCTTACTTGCTCTTCTCTCCAAAACTCTTTCATTCACCTCCCTAACAACCCCATCCATAAACAAATCAAACCATCATGGAAACATCACACAACCCTACCACAAACAGACATTGTCGCTGTCTCCCGCGTTTGCAAAGTAGCACAAGGAAACAGACGAAAGAATGGCCCAACCCAACCATATAAACATGTATATACATAAAAGCCCACACACGCACATATACATTCCTGTACATTTCAACGTTTACATACATATGCCTATATACATATGTACATATTCATACTTGCTGCCTTCATCCATTCCCGTCATTACCCCACCACACATGAAACTGCATCCTCCTCCCCCCACGCTCGTGCGAAGTAGCACAAGGAAAAGACAACAAAGGCCACATTCGTTCACACTCAATCTCTAGCTGTCATGTGTAATGCACCGAAACCCCAGCTCCCTTTCCCCATCCAGGCCCCACAAATCTTTCAATGGTTTACCCCATATGCGTCAGATACCCTAGTTGAATCCATTGACAGCACATCGACCCCGGTATACCACATCGTTCTTATTCACTCTATTCCTTGCACACCTTTCACCCTCCTGTATGTTCAGGCCCCGATCACTCCATCCTTCCACCTCCAGTTCGGTCTCCCACTTTTCCTCGTTCTCTCCACCTCTGACACATATATCCTCTTTGTCAATCTTTCCTCACTCATTCTCTCCATGTGACCAAACCATTTCAATATACCCTCCTCAACTTTCTCAACCACACTCTTTTTATTACCACACATCTTTCTTACCCTTTCATTACTTACTCAATCAAACCACGTTATACCGCATATTGTCCTCAAACATCTCTTTTTCAACACATCCACCCTCCTCTGCACAACCCTATCTATAGCCTATACCTCGCAACCACATAACATTGTTGGAACCACTATTCCTTCAAACATATATTACTCAAACGCAGTTTCCCGCATCAGCAAGGTAGCGCCAGGAAACAGACGAAGAAAGACCCGTCCACTCACATATCACACACATATATACACTTACGCATACATATACATATATTCACATATTCATACTTGCTTGTCTTCATCCATTTCGGCGACACCCCACCCCACAGGAAGCTACATCATCACCCCCTGCATCAGCAAGGTAGCGCCAGGAAACAGATGAAGAAAGGCCACATCCGTTCACATCCATTCTCTAGCTGTCACATGTAATGCACCAAAACCACATTGAGGCCCTACAGACCTTTCCATGGTTTATCTCGACACTTCACATACCCTGGTTCACTTCATTGATGGCACGTTAACCACAGTATACAACATCGTTCCAATTCACTCTATTCCATGCATGCCTTTCATCCTACTGCATAGTTGGAGGAGGTCTTAGAATGGTCTCTTTCCACACATTCTCAGTGTCCAGCTTTACCCACTTAACCACCTATGGTTCACTTCAACTCCCATTACTTTTTTTGCAGTTAATAGCATCAGTAAATTATTTATTAGTCTTCTAAATAATGCTGCCTGCTCTTTGATATATAAATACTAGAACAGCTGATAAACCATATAAAGAGATCCTCCAAGTCTAAACCTATGAGAAACTTAAGGTCTAGGTTTAAGGAGAATCCATTTCATTAGGCTCTTGCTAGATCATACAGGACTATTGTACACCTTTAAGAATCTCTGGTGTCTGTCCGGGACTTGTCTGTCTCTGTAAATTTGAATAGTGGATATTTTTTGTATATTAGTGAACCAGAAGTTGTTTAAGGATCTCTTTACTTCATCCTACACTATAGGATATGTAAACGTTTAACAGCAAAATATAATATATTTCACTTCATGCCAGACTGAGGGGATATATAAACACTTGTAAATTACAATGTATATTTTGAAAATTACAATATGTATTACCAAAATATGGAATGCTTCTAGAAACTGGCTCACTTGGCAGTAAAAGACCTTGATGTAATAACACCTGATTCTTGTCATCACTGAAGCTACAATAAACAGAAAGTATCAGTATTTCTGGAAATATAAATAACTGAAATAACTACAGAAAAGGTAACAATATCTGAGAGTGTAATCAAAGTTATACTTTAATGTAAAAGTAAAAAAAAAGGTAAAGATGATGAAAAGAGTATATTGATTATTTCCTTAGCTAGTTAATAACTCCTTCCAAATAGTGTGTAGAACTTGGCAGGCTGCCCACACTTAGGATGTATACAGGACTTGCCTGTAACATTACCAGGCTGGTCAAAGGGTATGCAAAGGCTCTTGGCTCCCATACTTGGACCTTTTGTGGATGAGGGCTCATCACAGGCAGAATCTTTCTTGATACTGTCTTCACATGATTCATTTCCACAATATGGAGCCAGCATTATGTTACTGCCATCAAGCGCAGTTATGAATTCTTCCCAGCTATGCACCTGGAACATGTCAAAACCATGAAGGAATATTCATTTGTTCAGTAATGAAAAACAGTGGTTAGTTCTTAAGATACACATATTTCTCAGATAGTCATCCTTAGGCATACATACACATAAGGTACTGAAAAATAAAAATCCTAAATTAATTCTTTTAAATATACTAAATTCCAAGTGGGACACTGATACTAAATTCTATAAGATTCAGCAGCTTTTGGTACCATAAAGGGATATGAAACTAAGTGTGAATGAATATGGCCTTTTTTGTGTGTTTTCCTGGCACTACTTCACTGGCAGAGGGGATGGCGATGCTGTTTCCTGTAGGGTAGGATGGCACTGGGAATGGATGAAGGCATGTGAGTATGAATATGCACATGTGTATGTATGTATATGGCTGTGAATGTGTATGTATATGTGTATATGGTGATATGTGTAGGTAAATGTATGTGTGTATGTATATATGTGTGTATATGAATGGATGGGTCCTTCTTCATCTGTTTCCTGGTGTTATCTCGCTGATGTAGGAATTGGCAATCAAGTATAATAATAATTTTTTTTTCATACATATGCACCATTTCCCACGTTAGCAAGGTAGCATTAAGAACAGAGGACGGAGCCTTAAAGGGAATATCCTCACTTGGCCCCCTTCCCTGTTCCTTCTTTTGGAAAATTAAAAATGGGATGGAAGGATTTCCAGCCCCCTGCTCCCTCCCATTTTTGTTGCCTTTTATGACACACAGGGAATATATGGGAAGTATTCTTTCTCTCCTAACCCCAAGGATAATAATAATAAAAATATTAATAATAATAATAATAATAATAATAATAATAATAATGAAAAATATATTCGTAAAGTACTTTTTGCTGATGCTCTTTATGGATTATGAATAAGAAACCATTTTCTCTTCCTACCAAACCAATCAATATACATTTTATAGCTATCACTTATAACTTTTATTTTCGGGTGGATCAAATACACAGGTTCACAGGTCATTCACATATGAAGTGCAGTAAGAAAATGTATATAAGCCCTTCATAACTACTCATTTTGTTAATAATGCTGGTCTATGAGAAATACTATGCATGATCAAGACTCATTCTCCTGGCATCATCATATGAAATACTCCTAGCCCATTACTTTTCATTCACTTAATCTATATATCCATTTTCTACCTTTTCTTCCTGTATCTTTGATCATACTCTCAAAGATCATCTACACCAACCTCTAATCTACCTTACATAGTATTCTGTTTAGCCATGGCATTAAAGATATAGATAGTGTGAATGAAGAGAATGGGCCATCATGACAAAGGACCCCATAAAGATAGTTTTTGTAAAAGAGTTATCATAAATGTTTAATAGCATACTACTATCTATATCTTCAATGCCCATTCCCATTTATACAATTTTTCCATTATGCAAGTTTCATGTACACTTTTCATTGAACTCCTTCCCATGCACACATCATCCAAATTCCATTTCATTCTTCCAAAATTTTGTCACTGATTAATCAGAGAGAACATCTTTCTATTCCCATTGGAACTGGTGTAGTTTCCTTTCTGATCTACCATACATATTTATAAAAAGTGATAACACACACACAGTAGCATCATTTTTCATCATTTACATATGCTTACACAAACAAATGTACCAAAGTTCATTAGTCTTGTGCACACATTAAAGATTTTAATAAACTTATCATAGATGAATTTTTAGATGTTCAAGAAATTTCAAAAACATGAAATTCTCTCTCGTGTGCTTTTCTGATCCTTAAATGCTGTGGAAACTATTCTACGATATTTCTACATCCTGCTTGCAGAACCTCTTTCATCTCAAATATTCTTTGCTCCCTGTCTGCAAGAGTTTTAGTAATCCTTATTTTTATGATAAATCACAGTCCTTACCAGAAGTGGCAGAAAGATATTCAATTGTATCATGATTCATACTAACTTTTCTTTTGAAACCTTCAAAAACTTACTAATTTCTTATGTGACTCCAAATCATCCTTAGCCTGTGCAAAGAGTCTATCATGGATCTGGTCTAAAAGTCCTATCATCTTGCACTCAAGTTCAGCAACTGGTATGGTAAGTTTTTCTTTGGTGTCTCGACAAACTGCAACAGCCTCTTGCTTAGCCAAATCCCGTGGACCAACATCTAGTCGCACAGGAACCCCCTGTAATAAGGAATGATTCCCAAGAAAATAAGTGTATAAGCATCTAATTCACAAAAATTTCTTTGACAATGGCATATATTATGTTTGGCAATAACATTCCTTAAAGTACAACACAGGTTACTATTTTATAATTGATTAAAATATAAGACTTAATATGAAGTAGCCTTAACCTGCCTGTACCTTACATTCTTTCCTTGACGAAACTGATGCTCCTACCAATCTGATAAAGTGCAGGGACAGCAACTACCAACCCTCTACCTACAATGCATTGTTTCAATGAGTTACTATTTATATCTAAACATAAAAAAGTGTGTATATCTGCACTGTGGGAACTAATCTTTTTTAATAACTACAAAATACTATGGCTACAAACCTTCATCTCCCAGTGATTAAACTTCCAACCTGGGCTATAGTTCTCTCTTAGATCACACTCTGCACGTACAGATGACTTTTGCAATCGTTTCTCCAGCACTGTGCAGCCATCATACAGTTCTTTCCTTTGTTCATCTGTCATCTTAGCACTGATTCCACAAGGCACTATTATAACCTGAAAAGTTTTTAATAGTTATAATATTCAGGCAATCCTCTCCTGGAAAAGGCAGTTGTAAGTAATAATGAGCTAGAAATTTCTATAAAGTCAAATTGTGTTGGATAATACCTGGATATCAGCAACTCTGGGAGGTAGTACAAGGCCCTTGTCATCTCCATGTATCATCACCACAGCACCAATGGGACGTGTTGAAAGACCCCATGAATTCTGGTAAACATAAGCCATTTCCTCAGTCTTTGGGTCCTCAAATGTTATGTCAAACATTCGAGAAAAGTTTTGTCCAAGATGATGTGATGTAGCTCCTTGAATTGCTCGGCCACTAGCAGACACAAACGCTTCAATCGTAGTAGTGAAGTCTCCTCCTGCAAACTTTTCTTTCTCAGTTTTGCGACCCTTTACAACAGGAATGGCAAGGAGATCTTCATAAACCTGGAAAGATACACTCTTTTCTTACTGAAAAACTAATGCACAATATTAGTCATAAAAATACTGTACTGTACGAACCATTGCTACTATACTAATTCATGAGATCTTAACTTGTTGATTTCCTATCCTTTATTTAAATACTGGCATTACTCCATCTAAAATAGCACCAAAAACAGTAAAGATAATGTAGTACACCTCATACCTCATGTATTCCATCAAAGTTTGTTCAGTAATACAACAGAAAAAAAAATGCCCTTCTGTTTTCTTTTATTTCACGAATGCACCTATACATCTGTGAATGGGACAAAAATTCATATCACAAGCAAGAATGCAACTATTTATACAAAATGCAGATATAAATTCTCATTCTTAGTGGACATGGTATCGAGCACAAAAATAATGGTAACTAAAGAATGGATGGATAGCCAGTATAGGAAAAGCAATGTACAAATGTTTGGGATAGAGATTTAGTGAAGAAAATGATTGAAAAACATCTTAATGGAAAAACACTATGACAGATGGGGCCAGTGAAGCAAAGGATGATATATTTTGGTATTCTCTACATGTAATCAATCGTTTAACATGAAAAATTACTAGGGGCTTACATACTAGTAAAATTATAATGGACTTCAAAAAGGTCAAGTTGTAGGTGAAAAGAAATGAGAAAGTGTACTGGTCCACGAGGTAACACTAAGAATGATTGTTACAGTGTTCCTATGCTTTAAGTCTGTCTTCTAAAGTTTTCAAGATTTTCAAAAGAAATTACCAACCTCTGCATATATATCTAACATTCTATACACTTCCTCTTCAGCTTCTTCTTTTGTGGCAAAGGCTGAGTGTCCTTCCTGCCAAAGGAACTCACGGGTTCGCAAAAATGGCTGAGGATGCTTGAACTCCCATCGCTGTTTGGTGAAAAACAAAGTATTATTAGGGAAATTCCACAAACCATGCTTAACCAAATGATGAATTACCCCAAACTTAAGTTTATGATTACACTGTACAATACACCCCTTTTACCCCACGGTCCATAGCTTAATACTATATTACATTTCTGATTCATTTATTACTGATTTAAAGTTCATAAGCTTAACATGCAGACTATGAAGCACTTACATAAGAAATAAATAATTCCACACAGGCTAGCAAAACTTAGTGAAGTTCCCAGAAATAAGATAGATTTTCAAATTACCTATGAAAACTGTAATGTCAGACCAATTCCTTCGGGATTAGGGTATTAACAGCGTTGGGTACTACCTCTGTTTCTTGTCATTGTAGTAGATATGGCTCATATTCATTACATTCATTACTGCATAAAACATATATAAATGATATAAAGTCTTTGATGATTTCATAGCAAAATACAATACTAACCACAACATTATTCCATTGGTTTATTTTCAAAGGCAGATCCCGGTATGACTGAATCCACTTGGCATAGGCAGGGTACATAATAGTCTCAGAAGTTGGTCGGACAGCTATAGGTTCGGCAAGTTTACTCCGTCCTGAGTGTGTAACCCAAGCTACCTGAAATCATATGGTTCTGTTGTAATTAGCTTCGTAAATGTCATATCCTGCAAGGAGTCACCAATTGACAAAATTCTTACAGCTCCCTTTCAATGATAAATTACTCCTAGATAATATAAAGAACAGAAATGCATAATATTCATAACATTTTGTGGATCTGTACAACTATATGCCAAATCAAATAGAACTTTACATGAATTTTCAAATACTCACCTCTGGAGCAAAGTCAGCAATGTGTGTTTTTTCTTTCTCAAGTGCAGCCTGACTCACAAACAAGGGAAAATAACCATTTTTCACACCAGTCTTCTTAATCTTGGCATTTAAGAAACTCTGCATATGTTCCCAAATAGCATATGACCAAGGGCGTAGAATATAGCAACCAGATACATCATAGTACTCAATCATTTCTGCTTTAGTCAGTACCTGGAATTATAAGGCATAGCAAGTACTATTAGAGTAATGAGCATTATCAATGAAGGAATAATTAAAGAAATATTCATTATCATATCTCTATCAGAAACATTTCTTGTATCAATCGCAAATGCCTACTTCCAAGAATTGCATTCTTTATCTGAGTTATTACTCTAATGTCAATTGCTACATTTAGAGCTTTGCAGCTCATGCAGAATTTTCCCTGAAGACTGTCAACCACCTCCACAGATAAGGTGCTGACAGTGAAACAGCAATGCTTGATTTCATCCACTAGGGAATTCTGAGCAAAAATTTGGTCATTACATTAGTAAAAAGATCACCAACAGCTTGCACTACAAGAAATAAGAACACGTTTGAAAAGAATCAGAGTTGTTGATTATATAAATGATATTACCATGGGCAATGAAAAAAACGTTTGCGCCTCTCTGAATAGCATGGGCATTAAGAGAGAGCTACTTGAGAAAACTTGAAATACAAAAGATTATTTGGAACCAATAAGAATAGCAAGTGAGTAATCATGTAACTTATCACAAATTTTCAATCACAAAACAAATTATGTTAAGGTTTAAAATGTTGACTTTAAGAAACAGTAATTCCCAGAAATGCCAATGACTATATTTTCTGCTATTCTACTGTGAATACTGTTTTTCTCCTCCAAAGCATAAAACTTTATGTACAATCTTCTAACATTAACTTACGACTCAAACATGAACATGATGCAAGATTCATTTCAAAGATAAAAATGAGATTCAAGGTAAATACAGAAAAATATATCACCATACCTTCTCCATCTCATGCATTTCCAGTATGCTGAAAGCCTACAATCCTCATCACACAATGAAGTAAAGAGAAATGTCAATGACTAATTCTTGCCTAAATACTCTCTCACTAGAAAGAAAGAAATCAACCCTTGTATGATACAGTTCAAAAGACGCAAACTACAAAACTAGATAGTTAACTTACATTAGAGTACCAGTCGGGTAAATTTTCAGACTTTGATACTTCCAAACCCAATCTTGTCTCCTTCTTCGCTGCATCATCCTTGTTGCTCCCTGCTTTATCTGCCTTTTCTTTACTTGCCATCTTCAGTTCCTAGAGGCACTCCTTCGCTGAGAAAAAATAAAACAAACTGATAATCATTACAAAAAAATTTTCAAGAACCATCAGTGAAAAAACAGGAGCTAACGGATGTGAACAACATAAAAGATAATATAAGTATCTACAATATAAGTATCTACAAGTTTTTATCATTATCGAAAGCTAATAAATGCCAGTGTTAGAATTATCAAGATCAGTGTAATTATTTTTCATACTTGACTGTTGATTCCCACTTCAGTGAGGTATTGCCAGGAACATAAATAAAGGCTGCATCCACTCACATCCATTCTTTTGCTGTATGTGTAGTGAACTGAAATCACAGTTGCACATGGTTCCCACCGTCCAATGCCAATCACTCTAGGCCAAGCACTGTCTACATTGTCGGGTCATAACTCTTATGAGTGAGTGATTAAGGGGGTTCAGGTGGAGGGGTTGACCTGGGTAGCTGGGTGTGTCATGAACTTTTTAATGTTTTCTAGATGTGTTGATAGATAGAGAATCTGGTCATTTGACCTTTAAAATCTACAGGAAGCCTACCAACTCTAAGAGTTACATTCATTATTTCTCAGTACATGGTTCTTCTATAAGA
>JAUTXX010520329.1:0-11460 GCA_032273605.1 Panulirus laevicauda | reverse complement strand
TATATTCCAAGTAAGGAACGATCTTTTTCCTAACGTAAAAGAGACAGTTTTTCTCAGTTTTTACAGGTAAACACCATTCAGTTTACACATTTTGTGATTTACATTGATATTTACAAACATGAACAGACAGACTTGCCCTGTGTAATGGAACTTATATTCTACTGCTTACCCACACAGGCGGGTAGATCTGTCCCTCACCGCCAGTTTCTTCAGTCATGTTTTACATTCGTTATGAGAGATGGTCAGGGAAACACCATCATTCACTTGGTTTCTGCATTAAGCAGGAATCCTGTACCATGTGAGTCCTTACACTAAGTGTGACTCGGTCATTTCCCTTAGTGCTTGTGGTCGAGTTTTTGTATTTTATGTAAGTGTATCCCAAGTGTGTTTGCCTCCTTGTATCCTTACTTAAGTCCATCCCAAGTGTGTTTGCCTCCTTGTATCCCTACTTAAGTCCATCCGAAGTGTGTTTGCCTCCTTGTATCCCTACTTAAGGACATCCCAAGTGTGCCTGCCTCTTTATACCCCTGCTTGAGTGTATCCCAAGTGTGTCTACTTCCTTATGTCCCTACCTAAGCTTGTGTGTAGTCGTCTTTAAGTACCTCTCACTGATTTCTTTGTGAGCGTAGGTCGAGTGTATCCTCACGTGAGCAAGTTTATACTTAACTGTATGTATCATGCCTGTGTACATGCGTCGTCAGCAGTTCTCCTGGACCAACACGACACAGAGATCAGATGTGGTGGCTGGGCGTCCCGTGATACAGGTGAGGTATTGTTTTTTACATATTCCTCTAACCGTAGTATAGCATAACAGTAGTTCTAACTCTAGCATTAGTCTGAAAACTAGTGTTAATATTAACTTTAGTTAGTGTAGCACTAACCTTTGAGAACCATCACTAGCAGAGATTCACTCGTGATATTCTGGATCGTTCAAATGCCAGTTTACAGATGCACGTAGCGATCCACTTAGAACCTCAAGTAAGGATCGTTCCTTTAAGTAAGGATCGTTCCTTTAAGTAAGGATCGTTCCTTTATTATAAAGGAAGAATGAAAAAGTTGTATACATATAGTCGACAAACCACTAGGTTTAGACATTACATCCGAATACCTTTTACGGCCATGTAAGTTATCATTGGAACTTTACATTGGTATGTACGTATCTGTCCAGCGCCAGAAGCAAAGGCAACTGACGGGCTCATACCAGAGTTTACGTGTCACTGAGAGTGTATGAAGAAGACGAAGCAACGAAAGTGCCTTCTTTTGGATCTTAGGAAGAAGTGAACAGAATGGTGATCAAGATCATGTAGTAAGCAAGGGCTGTAGGAAGGGAAATAAAGGTGATAAGAGGATATGTAAATGATATGATTATCATGATGAGAACTCACCCACATTCTTTATATCCATTACGCTTCTTGTACGAGATATCATGCTAGAGTTAATTGATCTCTTACGGAATGCTGAGTTGTATTATAGTCAGGGGTCGGTCAACAGTTTGCTGACGATGTCGGTCTGGTGGCAGACTCGAATGAGACACTAAAGAGGCTGGCATCAAAGTTTAGGAGAGAGAGAGAGAGAGAGAGAGAGAGAGAGAGAGAGAGAGAGAGAGAGAGAGAGTGACAGGAGAAAGTTAAGAGTGAATGTGAATAAAAGTAAGATGAATATATTCATCCGAGGAGCGAGACATGCTGGTTGGAGTGAGACATCGATATCAAGAGACTCTAAAGGAAGTATGTTGTTTTAGACACGTGGAAGTAGACGTGGGAGCGTATAAAACCATGGGAGCTGAAGTGAGCCAGAGGGTGGGCATGGGAGCTAGTAAGGTCCTGGGTATGTTGAGGGGCGTGTGGAGAGGGAGATCCCGGTCTGTGAGGACACAGATGGGTGTGCTTGATGGTACAGTAGTGCCGACGGCCGAGTATAGACACGAGGCGTGAGCCATAGCCTCGTGGCCCATAGAAGATATAGTCTAGAAGGGGTTGGATGTGTTGGAAATTCAATGCTCTTTGGTGTGTTGTGTGAGGAGGGTTGATGGAATAAGGAAGGATGGGGTAGAAGACAGGCGTGCTAGTATGTGTGAGTAAGCTGAAGATGGGTGTGCTGCAGTGGTATGGACACAAGAAGAGGTTAGGTCGTACCGTCGTGGTCAGAAAGACCACCTTGCTACAGCAGCTGTGTTAAGACTGATGCGTTCGATCACGTGTGTTGACACAATCGCTCCTACCCGGGAGACTACATCTCATACACCACCTTGTGTACGTGTATCACGGCTGACGGATATAACCCTACACCTTCAACACAGGTGGAAGCGAACACGACGCTAACCTTCCCCAAGACACAAGTACTTATACGTCCTCTATAACTTCTCATTTCACTTGTTTCTCTCGATTAATTAAGTTTTCCGCACAGTACGAATTTCCAATATCTCTTCCCTCTTTTACTCATTTTTGAGTGTCAAACTTTCCTACAGAACGCGTCTAGGCCTGTAGAGTTCTGTTGTCGTCTCCCAAGATGGTGTCTCTGCTCAAACCTTCTCTGTTTAACGTCCTTTATCATTTTTCGTTGACGCCTTCCTTTCCTTAAGCATTTTCAATCAAAATCTATATTTCTTATCGTCACTCCGAAAAGGACAAAATCGTAATGCCTCTCATGTGTTAGAGCAACTTTCGCCCGTAAAGAGAAATTCTCTCTATCTTTCGTTCCTTCATTCGTTCAAGAAAAAAATTTCTGAAGGTTTACGACCATCGTTGCTTTCCCCACACCGCGAGTGGAAATCCTGAATACACATCACGATAAGGGAATCCCTTCACCAGCTTAGCAGTTGATGAATGCAAATTTTTATCGCTATCTCAGTTTTTCACTTTAGTTTTCTTGGTTGTGAATATAGGCTTTTGCATGAGAGAGGATACGAAGGACATTAAAAGCTTGGGTTTACAAGTTGAGAGGACGTACTCCATATTATCTTGCTTCACAAACGTGCCTTTTAATCACCCCTCGCCTTCTAGCGTTCAAGGAGTGTTTGCCAAGGGCTTTTATGAACTGCTGCATGCTAAGGTAAAGCAGCTTTGCGCTAAGTCCGGCAGCATCTGTTAGACCAAGACAGCAACGTGACATATTTGGCGTATGATAAATATGCGGTATAAACAGGATTGGGAGACTGTAAATATCTTCTTTCATTCTCTCTGTTCCTCCACCACCTACCTGACCACTCGCGAGACTCGGTGAAGACCATCTCACTTGGTATTTATCGTACAAGTGTTAGATTCTCGAGCACACTCAAACTGTTTGTATGTTTTCTGAAATGTTATAGTTGATGATTTCAACGCTATAGTTTGACTGTTCAGGAGTAAATAATGGTATAGTTACAGAGGCGAAGGAAAATGATACCGTTTGGCATGAATTAGAAATAGGCATGTCCCTCAGACCTGTGACCCCGATTGCATACTAAGCAGTTATCGTAGAGAATACTCACTTTTTTTTCATTTTTTAACATAAACATGATTTATGCAAAGTGAGATTTGCATAAAAGGACTGAGTACGCAGGTGATACAAGCCTTGGAAGCTGCGTACATATACGCAGAAGTAGTATGCAGTCATGAGGGCTTTCAGCGTTCGGCTGGACCAGCGACAATAGTGAGTCGTCTTCCTGTAGTCTCGTCTGTAAGTCAACCTTCCTCTTTCCCTCTGTATGGGTGACTCACAACCTCCACGCTGGCCACACCACATCCCGGATCATCCATTCAGCAATCCCGAGAAACATGCGAACCTCTTGCAGTAGGGCCACGCCCTACAGCCGGCGCTGCAGAAGGACGCAGAGGGTCCTCCTGCTGCTCCTGCTGCTGCCCTTCAGGCTCGCGCATGACCAGGCTGCAAACGTCATGCGGTAATTATGATCGGCCTGTCACGGTTTATGGTGATTGATGATGGCTCTCGTGCCTCGCCTTGAACAGGGCTACGAACAGAGAGAAGCATGTGGGTGGGTGGGGCCCCTCCGCCGGCGTTGCTTGCTGCTCCTGCTCCTGCCGGCGGTACAGTGTTTCCTTGAAGCAGTTTCACGTATCGGTCATGATTACCTTCAGGAGAATTCTTTGGTTACAAGTACGATTGTGTTTCTAGTGGTATAACATTTGGCTGTCATACATTTTTGTTCTGGTATGTTATCATTAGATGTATCATTCACTCTCGAGTCCCACAATACTTGCTTCTGCTACTATGGTCTTGGTCAGGTAAAGCTTCCATCACAAATTCTAGTCCAGGATGTATACCATCGGTTGTCTCAGTCTTCGGAACAGTAATCATTCAGTCTGCCGTAAAGTTGCTTTTAGAAGCTCTTGACGCAATCATTGCACTTATTTCAGTGGAGACTTTCTGACAGTATCTATTCCACGTATGACAATCTCTGGCAGTTATTTGTGACAGGTTTTGGTACCATTTTGTGATAGATTGATTAATTTTACAGAGTTTCTCTTCATTATTTTTCACATATATGATTAGATTCTTATTTGGACAATTGTTAATCTCTTTATAGTTCTGGTGCAGTGTCTAGCGCCTGGTACACTGCCTTAGATTTCATCTTGAGCCGCTTGTCAGTTGTTATGGTTTTCGTCTCAGGTAAATCATCTTTTATGAGTATTGTACACCTTCTGTCAAAGCTTTCCCACATTTCCTCCAGTAATTATGACATCCAGTGTTTTTATTTTTTTTATCATAACCTTGTAAGATATTTGCCTTGACCTTGGAGTTCATGACCTCATCATGAATTCTTTCAAAGTTAAGATAAGCAGAAAGCTAGGTAACAGAAGAACAGGGAAAACCCTCGTCAGATATTTCCTTGGTCTGTACTTGACCATAAGCCACGAAAGAACCCAGTGGTCTGTTGCAGTCTGAATTTCTTTGTATTTCTCATACACGTTCAAGTTTCCATTGCAGTCTTGTTTACTATATAATCAGTCGTCCTAAAAGCATTGATATCAGACCCCAGAGACGTGTTATTTCGAGAACTTTGCATCTTAGTCTTTTCTTCCGGACAGTAATATCCTTGACGGTTCGCTGGCAGTTTCCTAAATTTACCACACCCTGAGTGTAATATTCTTTTTATCTATACAGTCAGTGTCACAGTTAGATATATGATCACTGTTACGTTGACTGTTCAGTATATATGACGATAGAGTGACGTTGGATGTTGGTTCAGTTGCCGACAATCCTGAGGTGCAGCCGAGCCTGGCATATCATGACTTCGTCAGATGAGGATTGCATTTCGAACCCATTGGCTGACGGTTATTATCCCCCTTATGGAAGAAGGAAGAAGGTACGACCCCTATGGACGATGGTACGACCCTTGATCACCATGATACTACCCCCGAGCGCGACATTACGACCCTTAATGCAAAGGACCTACGTCTATTGAACACGACTACATGACCCTTTGATATGATGGCCTGGCCTTTGACCTCGCCCTTAAATGGGTAGGTCAAAGGACAACCTCATCAGTCTTCATCGTCGTATCTTCATGCTCAAGGGTCGTGCTGTCATGTGTACGTGGTTAGGGTCGTGTAATCGTGTGAAATCACTTGAATTATTTGATTCGTGAGGAGATTAAAGTCCACAAGAAAACGTGAGCATGGTAAACAACTCACTTTATCAACCTGGAACGAGGCGTCATTGTAGGAACATTTCTGGGTGACGATATAGAGTAGAACACAGGAGAGACGTGTTTGGCCTGATCCGGGAGGTTGGCTATGTTAAAGCTGTCGAAGATGTGAGTTGATAGAGTGACCACTTTAAGTAAATCAGTTTAAGTGAATTGTGACTGTACTTTAGGTATTAAGTGTAGACAGTGTACTTTTTATTTGTAGTTTTGTGCGTGAAAAGTAAATAGATTATTCCTGAAGAGAAAAATTGGGATGAATCAAGTCCAGTGAAGACCAGAGTAGCATTACATGCTATTGTGTCTGCGTCAGTTGACGTGTGTGAGTGTTTTGAGTCAGTGTATCCACTCGCAGTACTCTCATGGAATACACGTGGAAATTACTGTGATGAGTGTATGTCTTACACTTACGGCTTAAGGCGTGGGATTGACGCTCTTACACACTCGAAATACATTGAACCTTGGCTTTGTGTTGACCCTTGGTCTCTCAGAAGACCTGAGGACAAATTCTTGATTGCCTCTTGCTCAGGAGAGACAACTGGGTGGTGAGAGCCAGGAACAGTGGATCAGTTCAGTGTATGAGCCAGTGTGAGACCTTCCTCTGGCTAGGGTGTATTATAAGTACATCGATGGACGAATGAGTCAGACAATCCTCAGTGTTACTTGATTGGGTTGATCAGGTGACTGATTAGATTTTTCTTCCACCCAATCATTCTTACGTGGATACCTGTTCTGCGTATCTTTAGAAAGACAGAAACTGTTCACGATCCAGCCACTGATCCTCTCTGTAGACACCATCCAGAGGCAGTTGTTTCATGCTGCTGTATCCTCACCATCATTTGCTCTGTATAGCCCCATACAATCATGCGTCTCTCATTATCATGCTTATGAATGTTCCTCACAAAGACGTGGTAACATTTATCATAACGCTGAGAGAAAGACGTTTCTCAGTAGATATCTCGCAGAAATTATTTCTCGTTATACATGAGTAAACCCACGATTTCCAAGGTGGAAACAAATGTAGTATTTTTTTCAGGAATTTCGAAATGTGTTTCGTATTCCTCATGGTGAATGGTCGGAGGTTTAACCTGTGCCTCATTCTCTCGTAATTTACTGAGTTCTTATTTGTTATTTTTAGTCACTGAAGCTCTCTTGCCCCGGTTCTTGCGTGTCCTCATGTTGCTTCATTGTCTCCTTTTTGTGTAATATATTGTCGTATTGCCTCGTACATTGTCTTCTTGTTGCCTCATATAATGTCTTTTTATCTCATATGTTGACATCTTGTCTCTCATACATTGTCTTCTTGTCTCATACGCTTGTTTTCTTGTTTTACACATCGTCTTCTCGTTGCCTCATACATTGTCTTCTCGTTGCCTCATACATTGTCTTCTCGTCTCTACATTTACTTCTTATTGCCCTATGCTTTGTTTGTTTCTTGTTTCATATATCATTTTCCTCTTCCTATTATTCTTCTTTGTTTTTACTCCTTGTCTTTCCCTTGTCTTTCCCTCTTACCATTCCTTGTGTTTTCATCCATATATTCTCTCATAATCTCATGTCCTCATCCATATATATATATATATATATCCCCAGGGAGGTAACGTGTTCTTCGGTCCTCATTTCTCCTTCATGGTGAGGGAAACCCCAGTGGGTGTGACCAGCCTTCCTCATTGCGGAGCGTGAGGCTGACTGAGGCCACCCACCTGGCCACCCACATAGCCACCCATATGGCCACCCACCCAATCACCCAACATGGCCGCCCATCTATTCACCCGCATAGCCCCTACTCAGCCACCCAGATGACCGTTCACCAAGCCATACAGCTACCCATATGGCCACCCAATACACCACCCTGCCACCCATCCACCCACATGACCACTCAAATGACCCCACTCCCACCCGCCAGCGCACCTGACCACCCACCCATCTGCCCACCCAACTATGAACCCACACATACACCCATCACGTATCATAGCCTCACCTGGCCTCCCATCCACCTATCTATCCTCACCTGGCATCCCATCTCTACTCAGAGACCCGATCTAACCACTCTCCCATCCACCCAGCTGCCACCCACATCTTGCGAATAGTGAACTTCAGCCACACACCCACCCGCCCGCCCGTCCTCACACCCACCCAAGCATCTTGGGTGGCCAACTCATCCTCATCAACCAGAGGCGAGCAATTTGAACAATGATGTCTTCATTAAAATCAAGGATAACGTGCTTGAGGCTCTCTCAGTAACTCCGTCTTCTGTTTGTATCGTTTCGTCTCTCCTGTGGTTCCTTGTCCATTGTTCCTCCGGTCCAGCCTCACGTCCTTGCCTCCCTGCTAGTTTGTCTCGCTTGGAGAATACAATCCGAGTTTGTGATCTCAGGAACGGAGCAGGACCCTTCAGTGCTCATTCCTTCAGTCGACTGGGATCTGATACGTTAGACCGTTTAAGGTTTTCTTCTGTTTTCTATCATTTTGGCCGTTGGTTCCTTGTTCCTCCTATGTTCTTCACTTACGAATCTATAGATTCGTAAGATGATTTCTATGTTCTCTATGTTCTTCACATACTGACTAGTATGTTCTCCTCTGGTCTCTCTGGATTCATGTGTTGGTTTCTGTAATTTCCATGCTTTTCAACTCGTTTTACTGCTGAATGCATTGTTGCACATATTTTACGGATTGGGTGACACAAATCCCATTCATAGAGTCGTGAGACAAGGTTTATAATGCTCAAGACAGGAGCAGTACCATGACTCGTAAAGATTGCTTCATCTGCGCTTGTTATAATACTTTGAGCCTTAAGAGCAGTTTTAAGGGGTGTGTTATAAGACTTTTGAGTCACTCAAACAGTTTTAAGTACTTTATCATAAAATTTTAAGTCGTAGATTCATTTTTAAGACTGAAGCGTAGAATTAGTCCTGACCACCGTATCATAGGACTTTGCGGTATAGAAATAGTTCTAACTACTGTATCATGATAGTCTTAATGACTAGAAAATTATTTCCAGTACCAAACCATTAGAATTTTAAAAACAGGAACTAAAGTAATGCAACAATTTCTTCCGGCTCTAACTCAGTCACTTTAGTATCATCAAGATGTTTTTATTTACAAAAGAAAATAAGGCTCTACGAGGAATGTTGAACAAATATATTCAGCCGAGGGATTATCAAGATGTTCAGACGGAATGATTAAAAGATAATGTCCTTTTAATGATCATGTCAAGTATCCTGACAGTACTGTCTAAGATGATAATCTCAGAATTAAACAGAAGTTAGTTAGTTTTGAGTCACCCTCAGCCAGTAGGACACCAAGGCCATAAAGCGAGGAGAAAAAAAATGTTAGTATCATCATTACACCCGCATCACTTACGGTGAATTTGATAATTACCGTCTGCCACAGAAAATGGCTTGCGGGGCTGAGAGACTCCCACCACAAACCGCGTCTCTTAAAGTTATTTATCGTGGTTAATCGGTACTGTGGTGGAGAGCGCTGCCGTGAAGCATACTCCTACCAGTATTATTAATAGATCACCACTCTGCTCCTCTCTCCGTCTCTCATGTAAAAATAGATGTCCTTTGTGACCGAGACAGAAGCGCATGTCAGAATTAAACCCAACACTTTCCAAAGAGGTGAAATATTTTCCTCACGATTTGTGTGTGTGTGTGTGTTGTGTGTGTGTGTGTGTGTGTGTCTGTGTGTCTGTGTGTAGATACATGCGACACGTCACGCTCTACCGGACTCCACCTGTTCCATGTTACACCGCGAGTGCAAAGTTACCTGTATCAATTGGATTACAGTCTCGTCAAAGAACTCCTCACTTCACAGGAGCCTGAGTTTCCCTGCTGGTGAAAGGAGCGCAGCCTTGGGCTGCAGGAGTCTTCACAAACTCCTGCGTAACACCAGGACTCTTTCTTGGAAATTGGTCCTGGGTTGGTCCTCCATCAAGTGGTAACGACACAACACAAGATCAACCAAAATCTCTAGGAAAGGACGCATGGGAGGGACCACAAGCGGACCTTGAGCCACGAAATCCGTGTTGGTTATCTGAACAAAAGGAATTCGACTGTGTAGTGTGTGAGGAAGTGAACGTTAAGAAGAGTTTCGAAAACTTTAGGAGACGTCACATGTGATGCCGTGGGGGCCGATGACAGGAGGAAATACAACAGTAAATATTGCATGGGATGTTGTGAACCAGGGCAGACTTCATGCAGAATGGGGGCAATGTTTTCGGTTTTTAGACAGAGGCGAAATAGACGAGCAAGGCCCGGAACTGAGTCATTGGCACGCTACTCCTCACACGTGTCGTGGAAGGCGACTAAATGGGGTGGTGGAGGGGGGTCTGGAAATCCTCCCCTCCTGATTTTACTTTTCCAAAAGAAGAAACAGAGAAAGGGGCCTAGCGAGGATTTTCCATGTATGGCTCAGCCATCTGTTCTTGATGCTGCCTCGCTAAAGAGGAAAGCAGCGAATATAAATAAAAGAAAATGTGTCCGTGTGTGTGTGTGTATTTATCTTTTATTCGCACAACCACACCTCGCACGTGCCGTAATTTATCAGCGGGAGGGCCAGGTCATCACATAACTGCTATGACACAGAGCAGTACGAGTGCCAGACATCCTTGTCAACAGTTCCAGGGTGAGCTATATATATATATACACACCTTCGGCCACTCCCTCCTCAAGGCTAGGAAGGGCTAGGTGGCCTCCGTGTGTGTGTGTGTGTGTGTGTGTGTGGAGCAGCAGTGAAGGCTACTGTCCTCTCTCTCTCTCTCTCTCTCTCTCTCTCTCTCTCTCTCTCTCTCTCCTTCCTTCCTTCCTTTTGCTCTTTCCTCCTCCACACTGCACTCTTATATGCAGTCCTTTTCCCCCCCTCTTCCTTCAGTTGTTCAATTTACTTCCTTCTTCCTTCATTTCCTTCGTCATTTCTGGTCTCCAACTACCACAACTACCACAGCCCTAACTACCACTTCAGGTTGGACCATTGCCAGTACATTAAGTCTTATCCCTAACTATTTTATTATCAGTATCACAACCATCACTATCAATGCCATATCACTGTCTTTAATTCTCTACTGCCATCATCACCATTATCGAAAACGGTCTTGCTTCTACCTCACTATCTCATTGTTTACCACATATTGACTGTATCCACCACCACTACAATCACTACCACAAACCTCCACTGTTGTACTCCTTTAACCCGACCATCAGATACCACCTAATTCTACCACACTCAACCACCATCAACAGTACCGCCCCACACACCACAGCCACTACCAGCAACAGTTACATCATTAACACCACTGTCTACACCCTGCCACCAACATCACTATTCACTGCCACCATCCAGTGTCATGACCACCCCACCACCACCATCTTTCCCACTGTTCACCTGTACAGAGAGTACACAGGGCAGTTTAACGACCAGTGTACAGCCTTACCCTGGTGAGCTCTTGTACACAGAGGGTGAACTTTGCCCAGTATTGTACCACGGTTTGTGAAATCAACTTTTAATTCACGTGTTTCAAGGTCGCCCGTCTGTTCTCTGTTGTGGGTCTTGATTCTGCCACAAGCTTTCCCTCACCTTCGTTTCCTTAACCTTCATCAATATATTTCTTTTCTCTCTGTTGTCCCTGTTCTACATGCGTGATGCCGCAGATAACACTCTCACCTCTTGCTGCGGTGAGCGCTACCCGCTAGCCCTGCTGTTTTCACCGAACCTCGTCATGGGTACTCGTAGGTAGGTACACACACACACACACACACACACACACACACACACACACACACACAGTCTCTCTCTCTCTCTCTCTCTCTCTCTCT